>NW_025573257.1:0-19670 GCF_020424385.1 Procambarus clarkii
AAACACGACAACCAACAAAAAATAACCAAAATATTGAGAGGTAGGGAAGGAGGCGTGTAGCAGGTCTGCCGGGATACAGCCCCGAGGTATGGCTCAGGGAACTGAACCTCACAAGCCATGAACAGAAACGGAATCAGGAGACATGATAACGACGTCCAAGATTCTCATCTGAATTAACAAGATAGAAAAAAAGAGGATTAAACTTACTGGAGTGAACGATATGGAAGAAAATGCAGAATAGAACCAGTGAAGAGCAGAGGTGCCATAGGCACAATCAGAGAACACTGTATAAACATCAGAGGTCCACAGCTGTTCAACACTCCCAGCAAGCATAAGAAATATTGCCGGAACAAAAGTGGATTTATTCAAGAGGCACTTAGATAAGTTCTTGCAAGAAGTGCCGAACCAACCGGGCTGTAGTGGATATGTGGGCCTGCGGGCCGCTCCAAGCAACAGCCTGGTGGACCAAGTTATCACAAGTCAAGCCTGGCCTCAAGCCGGGCTCGGGGAGAACAAGAACTCCAGAAACCCTCTGCAGGTATGCTCCAGGTATGAACATGATCAGGGTGAAGCAGGCTGGAATAATGGATGGAAATCACACTAAACGTCGTAGCTCAGTCGATTAAGGCAGTGTCTGGGATGCTCCCGGACGCAGGTTCGAATCCTCGTCACGGCGCTTGTGGATTTGTTCAATGAGTAGAACAATGATGAGTCTCACGTGATGCTAAAAAGAACGTTTTTGGTCCCAAAAACTAAGCAACTTACCCACAATAAATACTTTCAAAAGTCCATATGTAAGGCAACTTGAGGACCTGGAGCCACTGTATCAGACAGCCGACAGGTGGTAAGGCGGGGCCCGGGAACCAGCGCCCGACCCTGCGAGTACACGCACGCGGGGACGAGCGATGGAAGAGACAGCAAAGCACCGACAGCCATATTGACATAAGCACAAAAGATGAAGATGAAAGCCGCAAAAATTCCATCGACCAGAAAGAGACAAAGGGAAGGAGGGAGAGTAACTGAGAGAGGGAGGGAAGAGGGGGGGCAGACACCCCCACAACACCTGTGGGAGGGGGCAGACACCCCCACAACACCTAGGGGAGGGGGCAGACACCCCCACAACACCTAGGGGAGGGGCAGACACCCCCACAACACCTAGGGGAGGGGACAGACACCCCACAACACCTGAGGGAGGGGGCAGACACCCCCACAACACCTAGGGGAGGGGGCAGACACCCCTACAACACCTAGGGGAGGGGGCAGACACCCCCACAACACCTAGGGGAGGGGGCAGACACCCCCACAACACCTAGGGGAGGGGGCAGACACCCCCCACAACACCTAGGGGAGGGGGCAGACACCCCCCACAACACCTAGGGGAGGGGGCAGACACCCCCACAACACCTAGGGGAGGGGGCAGACACCCCCACAACACCTAGGGGAGGGGGCAGACACCCCCACAACACCTAGGGGAGGGGGCAGACATCCCCCCCAACACCTAGGGGAGGGGGCAGACACCCCCACAACACCTAGGGGAGGGGGCAGACACCACCCACAACACCTAGGGGAGGGGGCAGACACCCCCACAACACCTAGGGGGGGGCAGACACCCCCACAACACCTAGGGTAGGGGGCAGACACCCCCCACAACACCTAGGGGAGGGGGCAGACACCCCCACAACACCTAGGGGGGGGGGCAGACACCCCCACAACACCTAGGGGAGGGGGCAGACACCCCCACAACACCTAGGGGAGGGGGCAGACACCCCCACAACACCTAGGGGGGGCCAGACACCCCCACAACACCTGAGGGAGGGGGCAGACACCCCCACAACACCTAGGGGAGGGGGCAGACACCCCCACAACACCTAGGGGAGGGGGCAGACACCCCCCCACAACCATGGTTTATGAACTCGTTGGTCACCCAGCCAGAGGAACACCCCCCCCCCCCTTCCATTCCCCCTCCCTCCCTTCGCTCTTCCGGCCCTTTCCCATCCCTCTCTCCAGAACTTCCCGTCCCATATCTCCCCTCCCTCCTTCCCAACTGGTGAGCGGATATTCTGGTGTGATATATTTCCACCTTGAAGTTACCTTGAGGTACCTCCAAGGACGATTGTGCTTGCGGCCCGGTCTCTGGCCAGGCTCCTGTAAGCACCCATGTTATCTTGAGATGATTTCGGGGCTTTAGTGTCCCCGCGGCCCGGTCTTCGACCAGGCCTCCACCCCCAGGAAGCAGCCCGTGACAGCTGACTAACTCCCAGATACCTATTTACTGCTAGGTAACAGGGGCATAGGGTGAAAGAAACTCTGCCCATTGTTTCTCGCCGGTGCCCGGGATCGAACCCGGGACCACAGGATCATAAGTCCAGCGTGCTGTCCGCTCGGCCGACCGGCTCCCGAACGGTCCAGATATACGGTCCAGATATACCTGGAACATACCTGGGGAGGATCTCGGGAGTTTTTCTACTCCCCCAAGCAACAGCCTGGTGGACCAAACTCTCACAAGTCAAGCCTGGCCTCGGGCCGGGTTTGGGGAGTAGAAGAACTCCCAGAACCCCATCAACCAGGTATATGTGGGCCTGCGGGCCGCTCCAAGCAACAGCCTGGTGGACCAAACTCTCACAAGGCCTCTCAACTCTCACAAGGCCTCTCAAACTCTCAACTCGCCTGGCCTCGGGCCGGGCTTGGGGAGTAGAACAACTCCCAGAACCCTATCAACCAGGTATATGTGGGCCTGCGGGCCGCTCCAAGCAACAGCCTGGTGGACCAATCTCTCACAAGTCAAGCCTGGCCTCGGGCCGGGCTTGGGGAGTAGAACAACTCCCAGAACCCCATCAACCAGGAATATGTGGGCCTGCGGGCCGCTCCAAGCAACAGCCTGGTGGATCAAACTCTCACAAGTCAAGCCTGGCCTCGGGCTGGGCTTGGGGAGTAGAACAACTCCCAGAACCCCATCAACCAGGTATATGTGGGCCTGCGGGCCGCTCCAAGCAACAGCCTGGTGGACCAAACTCTCACAAGTCAAGCCTGGCCTCGGGCCGGGCTTGGGGAGTAGAACAACTCCCAGAACCCCATCAACCAGGTATATGTGGGCCTGCGGGCCGCTCCAAGCAACAGCCTGGTGGACCAAACTCTCACAAGTCAAGCCTGGCCTCGGACCGGGCTTGGGGAGTAGAAGAACTCCCAGAACCCCATCAACCAGGTATATGTGGGCCTGCGGGCCGCTCCAAGCAACAGCCTGGTAGACCAAACTCTCACAAGTCAAGCCTGGCCTCGGGCCGGGCTTGGGGAGTAGAACAACTCCCAGAACCCCATCAACCAGGTATATGTGGGCCTGCGGGCCGCTCCAAGCAACAGCCTGGTGGACCAAACTCTCACAAGTCAAGCCTGGCCTCGGGCCGGGCTTGGGGAGTAGAACAACTCCCAGAACCCCATCAACCAGGTATATGTGGGCCTGCGGGCCGCTCCAAGCAACAGCCTGGTGGACCAAGCTCTCACAAGTCAAGCCTGGCCTCGGGCCGGGCTTAGGGAGTAGAAGAGCTCCCAGAACCCCATCAACCAGGTATATGTGGGCCTGCGGGCCGTTCCAAGCAATAGCCTGATGGACCAAACTCTCACAAGTCAAGCCTGGCCTCGGGCCGGGCTTGGGGAGTAGAAGAGCTCCCAGAACCCCATCAACCAGGTATATGTGGGCCTGCGGGCCGCTCCAAGCAACAGCCTGGTGGACCAAACTCTCACAAGTCAAGCCTGGCCTCGGGCCGGGCTTTGGGGAGTAGAAGAGCTCCCAGAACCCCATCAACCAGGTATATGTGGGCCTGCGGGCCGCTCCAAGCAACAGCCTGGTGGACCAAACTCTCACAAGTCAAGCCTGGCCTCGGGCCGGGCTTGGGGAGTAGAACAACTCCCAGAACCCCATCAACCAGGTATATGTGGGCCTGCGGGCCGCTCCAAGCAACAGCCTGGTGGACCAAGCTCTCACAAGTCAAGCCTGGCCTCGGGCCGGGCTTAGGGAGTAGAAGAGCTCCCAGAACCCCATCAACCAGGTATATGTGGGCCTGCGGGCCGTTCCAAGCAATAGCCTGATGGACCAAACTCTCACAAGTCAAGCCTGGCCTCGGGCCGGGCTTGGGGAGTAGAAGAGCTCCCAGAACCCCATCAACCAGGTATATGTGGGCCTGCGGGCCGCTCCAAGCAACAGCCTGGTGGACCAAACTCTCACAAGTCAAGCCTGGCCTCGGGCCGGGCTTTGGGGAGTAGAAGAGCTCCCAGAACCCCATCAACCAGGTATATGTGGGCCTGCGGGCCGCTCCAAGCAACAGCCTGGTGGACCAAACTCTCACAAGTCAAGCCTGGCCTCGGGCCGGGCTTGGGGAGTAGAAGAGCTCCCAGAACCCCATCAACCAGGTATATGTGGGCCTGCGGGCCGCTCCAAGCAACAGCCTGGTGGACCAAACTCTCACAAGTCAAGCCTGGCCTCGGGCCGGGCTTGGGGAGTAGAAGAGCTCCCAGAACCCCATCAACCAGGTATATGTGGGCCTGCGGGCCGCTCCAAGCAACAGCCTGGTGGACCAAACTCTCACAAGTCAAGCCTGGCCTCGGGCCGGGCTTGGGGAGTAGAACAACTCCCAGAACCCCATCAACCAGGTATATGTGGGCCTGCGGGCCGCTCCAAGCAACAGCCTGGTGGACCAAACTCTCACAAGTCAACTCGCCTGGCCTCGGGCCGGGCTTGGGGAGTAGAACAACTCCCAGAACCCTATCAACCAGGTGTCAAGCCCGGCCCGAGTAGTAGAGGCCACCAGCGTGTGAGAGGAGACGGCCCCCTGGGACACTCCAGGTCTGGCCCTTCCCCCAGCGAGGCAGTCTTACAGCACAACCTCTCCCCTGATTACTCCCTCAAGCACACTCTTAACGCCGCTGTTCTTAGTCAACCCGTTCTTGCACTTTCTTATAGTCAATATTGACTTATTAAATAAGTGCATATGAGACATACTAATTTATTGTGAATATTTTAGTTTACCTTGAAAAGCTTCATAGAAAACACTGACCTTACCTAACCTTCTTAGTATGTTAAGATAAGCATCTTATTGCTTCGTAATTACAATTATTACTTCACCTATACCTATAATTAGGTTAAGTAATAATTGTTATTACGAAGCAATAAGATGCTTAACTTAACATACTAAGAAGGTTAGGTGAGGTCGGTGTTTTCTATGAAGCTTTTCAAGGTAAACTAAAATATTCACAATAAATTAGTATGTCACATATACACTTACTTAATAAGTCAATATTGACTTAAAGAAAGTGCGAGAAAGGGTTGTGTTCTTAGTGAGCGCGCCAGGGTAAATGTACACCGCTACTGACACCAAATTCAATGATTCCCAACGACTCACAGAAATCACAATAGCGTGATATATCAGATGAACAAATCCACAAGGGAGATTTCTGGCAGTAGCACTCCAGGTTGCAATTCTTTTACCATGTCGTGGCGCAGTCGACTAAAGCGCGTCTGGGATCATCCCAGACGGAGGTTCGAACCCTCATCACGGCCCTTGTGGATTGGGTCATTCCTGACGATTTATAAAACACGTCAGAGTGCACAACTAAATAATCTCAAGAGATGACCAGTTAACTTGAGAAACTTTGCTACGTCGGGTTATCTTGAGGTTATCTTGAGATGATTTCGGGGCTTTAGTGTCCCCGCGGCCCGGTCCTCGACCAGGCCTCCACCCCCAGGAAGCAGCCCGTGACAGCTGACTAACTCCCAGGTACCTATTTACTGCTAGGTAACAGGGGCATTCAGGGTGAAAGAAACTTTGCCCATTTGTTTCTGCCTCGTGTGGGAATCGAACCCGCGCCACAGAATTACGAGTCCTGCGCGCTATCCACCAGGCTACGAGGCCCCCTCGTAGGGGCCGTAAGGCCGGAGGGAATTCTTAAGTACACTAAAGCACAAGACATAAGGCCTCTACCGCCCCCTACGAGACGGCTGCTCTACGGTCACTACTAAATGGTTACAACTGGCTCCATGGGCTAGGTTCACGAAGCTGTTACGCAAGCATTTACGAACCTGTACATCTTTCCTCAATCTTTGACGGCTTTGGTTACATTTATTAAACAGTTTACAAGCATGAAAACTTGCCAATCAACTGTTATTATTGTTATAAACAGCCTCCTGGTGCTTCCGAGCTCATTAACTGTTTAATAATTGTAAACAAAGCCGCCAAAGATTGAGAAAAGATGTACAGGTTCGTAAATGCTTGCGTCAGCCGCCAAAGATTTAGAAAAGATGTACAGGTTCGTAAATGCTTGCGTAACTGCTTCGTGAATCTGGCCCCAGGTTCGAAAGTGCTTGCGTAACTGCTTCGTCAATCAGGGCCCCAAGTTCATTAGCACAACCACCGGCCTGCTAGGACACAATCACTGAAGGAGCGCCAATCACAGCCAGGCGAACTGAGAGTGAAGAAGGGAACCAGCGAAGGAGGAGGAGAAGAAGGAGGAGAAGGAAAAGGGAGACAAGAAAGGAGAAGGTAGGGAGACAAAAACTGGCTGCCACACACACACAGCTCCTCACCCACGGGGCTCTATTGCAAAACCAACGGAAGCGTTTGGGCCGTACTTGACCTTGCCGTTATGGATGGCTTCCAACCTTTGTTTCCGGGCGGTCCACTTGTTGACCGGCTGGCCAGGATAGCAGGATATCTCTACCTTATCCTCCCCCCCCCCCACCTTGGGGAAGGGAGGGGGGGGGAGGGAGGGGGGGAACGTCTCAGACGAGGACGAGTGGTCTCAGACGAGGACGAGTGGTCCCAGAGGACGGGCGGTCCCAGACGAGGACGAGTAGTCTCAGACGAGGACGAGTGGTCCCAGACGAGGACGAGTGGTCCCAGACGAGGACGAGTGGTCTCAGACGAGGACGAGTGGTCCCAGAGGACGGGCGGTCCCAGACGAGGACGAGTGGTCCCAGACGAGGACGAGTGGTCTCAGACGAGGACGAGTGGTCTCAGACGAGGACGAGTGGTGTCAGACGAGGACGAGTGGTCCCAGACGAGGACGAGTGGTCCCAGACGAGGACGAGTGGTCCCAGACGAGGACGAGTGGTCTCAGACGAGGACGAGTGGTCCCAGACGAGGACGAGTGGTCCCAGAGGACGGGCGGTCCCAGACGAGGACGAGTAGTCTCAGACGAGGACGAGTGGTCCCAGACGAGGACGAGTGGTCCCAGACGAGGACGAGTGGTCTCAGACGAGGACGAGTGGTCTCAGACGAGGACGAGTGGTCTCAGACGAGGACGAGTGGTCCCAGACGAGGACGAGTGGTCTCAGACGAGGACGAGTGGTCTCAGAAGATGATGAGGATGATGAGTGATGGTAATAAGTGCTCATGGCTGACCCGTCACTAGGGTAATGATTGTAGCCTTGACAATTACCCACAATAATGACCACTTGACGACCCGTCGACACCAACGACCAGACCAGACGACCAGTCGACCAGGCGACCAGTCGACCAGGCGACCAGTCGACCAGGCGACCAGTCGACCAGACCAGACGACCAGTCGACCAGGCGACCAGCCCAGGCCACCAGACGAAAGACCAGTCGACCAGACCAGTCGACCAGGCGACCAGACCAGACGACCAGTCGACCAGACCAGGCCACCAGTCGACCAGACCAGGCGACCAGACGAAAGACCAGTCGACCAGACCAGTCGACCAGGCGACCAGCCCAGGCCACCAGACGACCAGGCGACCAGCCCAGGCCACCAGACGACCAGGCGACCAGATCAGGCGACCAGACGACCAGACCAGTCGACCAGGCGACCAGACCAGTCGACCAGGCGACCAGGCCGAGGGGCTGAGTCGCTGCCTTCCTTGAAGAGTCAATTCATCTCCTCTAAACTTATTATAAAAATTTACCTATAATTTGTCCACAACACAAATTATAGGCCCATACTTGCCCCCTCGCCCCTGTATAACCAGGTGAGGTTATACATATATACACACAGGAAGCATATATACATTTTTTACATTTATAAATTATATAATTTACGACACATTTACTGTTAATTATTTACCTAAGAAAAAGTCATGTCAAGGGCATCCCAGACGCTGCCTTAATCGACTGAGCTACGACATGGTCAAAAGAGTTGAAACCAGAAGTGCTACTGGACTTACTTCGATCCTGCATATGATATAGGCCTGCCACAGTCATGATACAGCCCTGCCACAGTCATGATACAGCCCAGCCACAGCCCTGCCACAGCCCTGCCACAGCCCTGCCACAGCTTTGTCACAGCCCTGCCACAGTCATGATACAGCCCAGCCACAGCCCTGCCACAGCCCTGCCACAGCCATGATACAGACCAGCCATGACACAGCCCTGCCACAGCCCTGCCACAGCCCTGCCACAGCCATGATACAGACCAGCCATGACACAGCCCTGCCACAGCCCTGCCACAGCCCTGCCACAGCCATGATACAGACCAGCCCTGCCACAGCCCTGCCACAGCCATGATAAGCGAGTCATGATCGTCTAGTGTGTGCTCACCGGCTGTCACACAATAGCTACAAAAGAGGGCGATACAAAGGAGCAATAAACAATGCATAATACTTATACAAGAACTATTATGCAAAATCTGGAAGTGCAGCTGACAAAGGAGGCGGGGCCGTGCACTAGAGTCCGTGTGCACGGACTATGTGGGCGTACGTACATGTACTCATCTAGTTGGGCTTGCGGGGGTTGAGCTCTGGCTCTTTGGTCCCGCCTCTCAACTGTCAATCAACCAACTGTTACTAACTACTAACTAATTTTGTTTTTCACACACACACTAGGAAGCAGTTCGTAGCAGCTGTCTAACTCCCAGGTACCTATTTACCTCTAGGTAACAGGGGCATCAGGGTGAAGGAAACTGCCCATTTGTTTTTCCGTCGGCTGCCGGGATCGAACCCCGGTCCTTAGGTCTACGAGTCTAGAGCGCTGTCCACTCAGCCAGCCAGCCCCGACATATACATGTGTATATGCGTCTATGTCGGCTCACCTACATGTACTTGTAGAGTGGAGACGTAGCTCCTGGGCCTTGCCTTAGCGACTATTGCGTCTCTAATGAAGCGATTTGCGACCCCTCACGTTGTTAATCGTATCTACCTATAATCATCTTTATTGTATAATAACTCACTACCTCTCCTTGTAGTTCCTCTAACGTGATCACTATTCTTATGTCAAAGCTGCTCTTGCTAACATTCCCGTGACTAATGTTCACGTCAGGTCTACATTATATCGTCTGTATATGTTCTCTCTATTCCCTCTAATTCTGAGATCTCTCCTGCTCTGAAAGGGGAAGTGAGTACCGAACAATACTCAAGACGGGACAGCACCAGTGATTTCAATAGTATTATCATTGCTGTGGAGTCTCTGGATGTGAACGTTCTCATAATCCATCCTATCATTGTCCTCACCAGCGCTATATTTGCTCGGTTATGTTCACTAAATGTCAGGTCGTCAGACATCATAATTCTCAGATCTTTTACATGTTGCTTTCCTTCTATGAGTAGGTCTGATTGTGTCCTGTATCCTGTGTCATGTACCCTGTGTCCTGTAACCTGTGTCCTGTACCCTGTGTCCTGTACCCTGTGTCCTGTACCCTGTGTCCTGTACCCTGTGTCCTGTACCCTGTGTCCTGTACCCTGTGTCCTGTACCCTGTGTCCTGTACCTTGTGTCCTGTACCTTGTGTCCTGTACCCTGTGTCCTGTACCCTGTGTCCTGTACCCTGTGTCCTGTACCCTGTGTCCTGTACCCTGTGTCCTGTACCTTGTGTCCTGTACCCTGTGTCCTGTACCTTGTGTGTCATGTACCTTGTGTCCTGTACCCTGTGTCCTGTACCCTGTGTCCTGTACCCTGTGTCCTGTACCCTGTGTCCTGTACCCTGTGTCCTGTACCCTGTGTCCTGTACCCTGTGTCCTGTACCCTGTGTCCTGTACCCTGAGTTCCGTTTAACTGCCTCGTTTACACCATACCTCAGTACCTGGAACTTACCACCGTTAAACCACGTTTTTTTCCATTGCCCAATCGAAGACTATTAATATCTGTTTGTAGTTTTTCAATGTCTTCAGCAGAGGTAATTTTCATGCAGACTTTTGTATCATCTACAAAGGACGACACGAAGCTGTGACTTGTATTTTTATTTATATATACGATACGAGAATGAAAAAGAGGAGCGGTGCAAGGACGGTGCCCTGAGGTACAGAACTTTTCACTCTGCTTGGACTTGATTTGATTTGATTGACTGTTACTGTTTGCATTCGACAGAAAATGTCACCATTGTACTTCTATTCCATCCATCAGCAGTGCAATCCAGCATTACCTTGGTTGCCTTGAGTTGGTTCCGAGGAGCAATGCCCTCGAGGTCCGGTCACTGAGTAGGCCTTGTGGTTGGTGGTGTTGTTAACCAGGGGTGACCAGGCTCTCAAAGTTCACTCTCCCCAGTACTGGTACACGACGTGTTGTGTTCCCGTAAGGTACACCCATCTCACCACTTTTCCTAGTTTAATTCTATGTCATTTAAAGCAGGTGTTGAAGTCTGGGGCCGAGGAGAACAGCGATGCTTCACGAGAACAGCGAACTGGGCACACTGTAGCTGTTAAGCTGCGAGTAGCATCACTTAATGTAGCAAGAGCCCAGGTGACGGCGTAGCAATAAGCAGCCTTCCTCTAAACTACTCCCAAATACTGAAACAACGTATTTACACTGAAATACACACACACACATATATATATATATATATATATATATATATATATATATATATATATATATATATATATATATATATATATATATATTAGTATATTTTGGTAGCAGTCTTTCCTGTAGACATATATTATTAAATATGACCGAAAAAGTAACTCCGCTCCAATATAGAAGCATCAAGAAATATGGACCAATAGGCTTTCTACAAACACTTCTATTCAATACCCATTGTTTCTGTTCTGTCTTGTGTTGATACTTTTAATACCCTATTAATATCCCCAGTTCTGTCTTGTGTTAATGCCACATCATCCTTCCCACCTCACTCAAATGTAGATATAATAACAGAGAGACGTAAGTTCTAATCAGTTGTGTATTTGTGAAGTCTTTGAAAATGTAATAAGTTTTACGAAACGCGCCCGTGTCGCGTCAGACTAGAAATAAAAATGAATTTTGGAGAAGTGATTTTTGATTTACCTCCAACAGTGAAGCGTAATGTACGAAAGATTGAGAAAATTCGTGTTAGAATTATTAATCTTACTTTTTCGGTCATATTTAATAATATATATATATATATATATATATATATATATATATATATATATATATATATATATATATATATATACAGCTAACCAATGTGTAAACACCAGAGGCATCATTTACCTGACTGGAGGGGTTTAGGAGCGTCTTCACTCACTGTGGGTCAGCCACGAGCGGCAGCGACTCTCATTAACACTCACCTGAAATAGAAAAGAAATGTGTGAGGATAGAGGCTAGAGTTCTCCAAGAGGCCAGCAACCCGAGGGACCCCCAGAGAGGAGCCACCTATCCTATCCTTGTCGCCTCTTGAACCATTACTCACCGTCTGGGGTCAGCCCGTCCTCCAAAAATGGGGTGGTAAATGTAAGGAGACAAATAAGTGCAATTATGTACTATTCATAACAGTCAGGAATTGTACTTATTTTCACTTAGTATTAAATCGTAGTCATATATATTGTGAATATTTGAGTTTACCTGAAAAACTGAAAAGAAAACCACAACCTCACCTAACTGTCTTAGTTTTTGAAGATAATAATTTTATTGTTTCTTAATTACAATTAGTACTTAACCTATAGCTATATTGATATTACAGTTTTATAAAACTAATAAAACAAAACTAAAATATATCAATAAATTGTAAAGTAACTCAGGATATTTTAAAATTTTGTATAAAATCTCTATTGTTTAATAAACCTGAAAAAGAAATTCTTGATATTTAAAACTTGTGTATTGCACTTTGAAATTGAAAACTTCATTTTAAAATTCCGTGTGTCTTAACAGAAAACGAGAAGAATTAAACCGGGAGAGGGGGTTGGGTAAATATAACAGCCCCATAAGTGCAATTATGCACTGTTTGACAGTAAGATAGTGTACTTATTACACTTAGTATTAAATCGTACTGTCAATTCGGAGGATGGGTTGCAGCGTGTGTGTGTGTATGTGTGTGCTTACTAGAAATGTGTTTCCAAAAGTGTAATGTATCCAGGATACCTATGCTCGGACACGTAGATTAGACGCCCCCCACTGTAAGATAATTAGCGAGAAAATACAACCAATGTATTCTAACACGTGAACAAAACAAATTAAGAGTGCGACAGGAAGACAGCCCGTTCGAACAGCCATCTCCTGCCCCCCCCCCAGTTGGTCAACCCCCCCCCCCCATTGACCATTGAACAGAAGCATTCAATCAAACTGTCTTTGGTAAGAAAGTGTACAGAATGCCACATGAAGGTGGATTACCAGCAGAGTTTCAGTGCCAACTGTTCAGCAGCCATACACAGGAAATGCGCCAACATGTCGAATAATGCCAGGAAAATTGGTCTCAGAGACCACTCTGTCTACTGGATCTGCGATAAGGATAATATTACCTTCTTGAAGATGATCGTAATTCTGGATAAACCCCCAGCAGAGCATACAGAATCGCCTCTAATTGTCTGCCCGGAAATCTCGAATGTTTTCAAACAAATTGTCCAGAACACCCAGGTAGACCCAGATTTGGCGCCAGATCCCAGCAGTCACGGAGCCAGATACCAGCCTGGTCACGGAGCCAGATACCAGCCTGGTCACGGAGCCAGATACCAGCCTGGTCACGGAGCCAGAGCGTGATCGAGGCGCCAGGGTCGGGAGTGGTGTCGGCGCCGGACGATCCAGGGTATAAAAACACGCAAATCTAACAACATTCACTTTATGGCTGGCCTCCTACACGAGGCCAATGCAGTGTATCAGCCCTAACGGAAACCCACACAAAGGAGACACACACACACACACACACACACACACACACACACACACACACACACACACACACAGTGATGTGGTGGAGGCTGACTCCATACACAGTTTCAAGTGTAGATATGATAGAGCCCAGTAGGCTCAGGAATCTGTACAACAGTTGATTGACAGTTGAGAGGCGGGACCAAAGAGCCAGAGAGCTCAACCCCCGCAAACACAACTAGGTGAGTACACACACACACACACACATATATACATATAACTTCCGTATATGTATATATGTATGTGTGTATATATATACCGTTCCAACCGACCTATATTTGATGAGCACTTTCATAACACGCGATTTTACATGCGCCGAGTAATGGATGGATTTTATAATTTTTCCTGTAGATACTTCTAGAGTTCTGCTCTCCCAGCACGTGAGGCTGTGGTGGGTATGTGGGCCTGCGGGCCGCTTCAAGCAACAGCCTGGTGGACCAAACTCTCACAAGTCTAGCCTGGCCTCGGGCCGGGCTTGGGGAGTAGAACAACTCCCAGAACCCCATCAACCAGGTATATGTGGGCCTGCGGGCCGCTCCAAGCAACAGCCTGGTGGACCAAACTCTCACAAGTCAAGCCTGGCCTCGGGCCGGGCTTGGGGAGTAGAAGAGCTCCCAGAACCCCATCAACCAGTTACTCTGCCCACTAACACTCATTTCCCTCACTCACTTTCTGCAGGAATATATTCCGGATATACCCGAATATCCAGATATATCCGAGTATCAAAAATATACTCCGGTGATGTGGCCCGGTGATGTGGCCCGGTGATGTGGCCCGGTGATGTGGCCCGGTGATGTGGCCCGGTGATGTGGCCCGGTGATGTGGCCCGGTGATGTGGCCCGGTGATGTGGACCGGTGATGTGGCCCAGTGATGTGGACCGGTGCGGTTGCCAAAGGAACAAAAAATGTTGAGGTTAAGACAGGAGAGTGTCGGGTTCCGAACAGTCCACCAGGGAGTCCGAACCCCTCCCCCCCCACCGCCAAGCTGGCAGCAACACAACACCAGTCCCTCACGACTGGTCGTACCGGGGTATGGTCCCTCACGACTGGTCGTACCAGGGTATGGTCCCTCCCGACTGGTCGTACCGGGGTATGGTCCCTCACCACTGGTCGTACCGGGGTATGGTCCCTCACGACTGGTCGTACCGGGGTATGGTCCCTCACGACTGGTCGTACCGGGGTATGGTCCCTCACGACTGGTCGTACCAGGGTATGGTCCCTCCCGACTGGTCGTACCAGGGTATGGTCCCTCACGACTGGTCGTACCGGGGTATGGTCCCTCACGACTGGTCGTACCGGGGTATGGTCCCTCACGACTGGTCGTACCGGGGTATGGTCCCTCACGACTGGTCGTACCAGGGTATGGTCCCTCACCACTGGTCGTACCAGGGTATGGTCCCTGATATGGTGTTCTGGTCGGAGGTGTGAGCCCACCCAACAGCCCCATCTGACTTCCCAAACCAATTAACATATTCAAACTATAAAATATGTTCATATAGGCCGGCCGTATTGGTCTTAAAGAGATATAGGGTGAGTGATGCCTCTACCGCCTTGAGCGATATAGGAGAACAGTGTAGGTGAGAGAGAGAGAACGAGAGAGAACCTTCAAGAACACAAGATCAATACAAAGGGGGAGGAAGAGCCCCCAACATGATGAAAGGCGGGGGGGGGGAGAGAGAGAGAGAGAGAGAGAGAGAGAGAGAGAGAGAGAGAGAGAGAGAGAGAGAGAGAGAGAGAGAGAGAGAGAGAGAGAGAGAGAGAGAGAGAGAGAGAGAGAGAGAGAGAGAGAGAGAGAGAGAGAGAGAGAGAGAGAGAGAGAGAGAGAGAGAGAGAGAGAGACAGAGGGAGAGAGGGGAGGGAAGATAAAGGTAAAAATATATAGAATGAGAGTAAAAGCGGAGCAGCAGCGACAAGGTGGGGGAAAATAAGTGTATTACTCTCTCTCTCTCTCCCACACACACACACACACACACACACACACACACAGGGGGTTGTGTGTACACGCGCGTGTGTGGGGGGGCCGGTTGTGGGGGGGCCAGTTGTGGGGGGGCCAGTTGTGGGGGGGCCAGTTGTGGGGGGGCCAGTTGTGGGGGGCCAGTTGTGGGGGGGCCGGTTGTGGGGGGGCCAGTTGTGGGGGGGGCCAGTTGTGGGGGGGCCGGTTGTGGGGGGCCGGTTGTGGGGGGGCCAGTTGTGGGGGGGCCAGTTGTGGGGGGGCCAGTTGTGGGGGGGCCAGTTGTGGGGGGGCCGGTTGGGGGGGGCCAGTTGTGGGGGGGCCAGTTGTGGGGGGCCGGTTGTGGGGGGGGCCAGTTGTGGGGGGGCCAGTTGTGGGGGGCCGGTTGTGGGGGGGTCGTGTGTGTGGGGGTGCATGACTCTATAGTTTCAATATACCATTACCATAATAACCTTCTCACTTCTCCCCCGCCAACCACCACAACCACCATCACAACAATCACCACAGTCAAGCACCACCACAACTATAACCATACCAACAACACCACCCTCTACCACAATAACCACAACCCCCACAACAATTACCCAGGCAATTACCACCAGTCATCACAACCACCACCACCACAATTACAACCACAATTCCACCGCCGGAATTGACAGGGTAGATAAAGATAAACTGTTCAACACTGGTGGTACACGCACAAGGGGACACAGGTGGAAACTGAGTGCCCAAATGAGCCACAGAGATATTAGAAAGAACTTTTTTAGTGTCAGAGTGGTTGACAAATGGAGTGCATTAGGGGGTGATGTGGTGGAGGCTGACTCCATACACAGTTTCAAATGTAGATATGATAGAGCCCAATAGGCTCAGGAACCTGTACATGAGCTGATTGACAGTTGAGAGGCGGGACCAAAGAGCCAGAGCTCAACCCCCGCAAGCACAACTAGGTGAGCACAACCACCTCATCACCATCAACAACAACAACATGAGACACGTGTCACCATTTTGTAAACAAATGATCATCATTTTCTTCACTTTTTATGACACATGAATTGTCATTAACTGTTATGACCCGATGTAAATACTCCATGATAACCTTATCACGCTCCCACAGTAACCTGTCTGTCTGAGGGAGGCGGTCAGGAGGACCTCAGGCTCCCACAGTAACCTGTCTGTCAGTGGGAGACAGTCAGGAGCACCTCAGGCTCCCACAGTAACCTGTCTGTCTGTGGGAGACAGTCAGGAGCACCTCAGGCTCCCACAGTAACCTGTCTGTCAGTGGGAGACAGTCAGGAGCACCTCACGCTCCCACAGTAACCTGTCTGTCTGTGGGAAACAGTCTGGAGGACCAGATACCTCTTAAGGTTACGAAGAGTGATTGATCACACGGTGAAAGCCGAGGTCTTCCATCGTGTGAGACTAATCTAAGATCATCCACCGTGTGAGACTAATGTCCCACCACTGAACACCGCGATCAAGGATCAACCTTGGTCGTGAAGCCTCACTACACATCAGACGGGTTTAAGAAAGTTTCTTAAAGCACAAATATCGTCTAGACGCCCCCGGAAACCTCGGGGATACAGCAGCTTGATAAGGCGCGTCTTTAAGTGTGCCGACTCAACCAAGGGTTCTTCTGGAAATGCACGCCAACAGGTTATAAATTCCCCAAACCTGTTTGACCAGATGATAACGAAGCCAGCCTAGACAACTGTTTGGGACTCGGGGGGTGTGGGTGAGAGAGGGAGGGAGTGGGGGGGGGGGGGGGCTTTTGACTTGGGGTACTGGCTTAGGGTACTGGCTTGGGGTTATCTTCAGGTTATCTTCAGATGATTTCGGGGCTTTAGTGTCCCCGCGGCCCGGTCCTCGACCAGGCCTCCACCCCCAGGAAGCAGCCCGTGACAGCTGACTAACACCCAGGTACCTATTTTACTGCTAGGTAACAGGGGCATAGGGTGAAAGAAACTCTGCCCATTGTTTCTCGCCGGCGCCCGGGATCGACCCCGGGACCACAGGATCACAAGTCCAGCGTGCTGTCCGCTCGGCCGACCGGCTCCCGGGGTACTGTAAATGATCCGTTTAAAGTCAACTCCTGGTACATATGATTAGTTGGTGCCTACTCAAGCCTCCAAGACTACCACACCTACCACCTCATTACCTACCTTCATGGCGTGAACTAAGCGCTATAAGCCTAGTCAGCAGCCTTCACGAGTCATCCTCATGTACTATTGCACTAGATAAGTTACAGCACAAATGGGCACATTATACATGAAATAGGATTACACCACAAGATTACAAGTCCAGCGTGCTGTCCGCTCGGCCGACCGGCTCCCTATCCTATACCAAGAGTCTGCTATGATCACTTGACTGATAATTATAATATAGTCTTGAATGACAGTGAAGCTCTCCTCGAGTGAACAAAACTGTAGTGCAATAAAGGCGCCGGTCGGCCGAGCGGACAGCACGCTGGACTTGTAAAAAGCCCCGAAATCATCTCATGATAATCTCAAGATAACCTCATAGTTCATTAGAGTGGCGACAGGTGAGGTTACCTGAAGGTGACTCTCACAGCTCTACTCCCCATGTCCAGCCTGGGACCAGGTTTGTCTTGAGAGAGTTTGGTCCACCAGGCTGTTGCTTGGAGCGGCCCGCAGGCCCACATACCCTCTGCCCCCTAACACTCGCCAGCACTCAAGTATTGTAAGGACTCCTCCAGCCACAGCTAAGATGGGTCTGGCGCCAGGCACTGTTACCTGATCAACTTCAAGTGGCGTCGTCTGGTGTGTGGAGGGAAGATGAGGGCGGTTCACGCCAAACACACACACTGAAACTACGACGTTGGTACAACGTTCGAACGAGTTTTAACACCTCCTAACCAGTTATAACAACCAATATAGCAAGTTGTAACAACGTTCTAATACGTCATAAACACGTTAAGCTAAGATGTAAAAACTTTATTACAAGTTGTAACAAGCGGAAAATAGAGACAGTTTCGGTTTGTGTTTCCAGAGTTATGCCCGTAGCTGAGGACACCTCTTCTGGCCCCAGTAAAGAACAATTTTATTTATATTACTTTTAAGCTGCATCTCTTACGAACCCATCCCAGTCCTTGTGTGGCTGTGTGCAATAGAAAGTTGGATTTACATATTCGTGCATTAGGACATTGATTGGAACCATGATTGGGGAGCCGGTCGGCTGAGCGGACAGCGCGCTGGACTTATGATCCTGTGGTCCCGGGTTCGATCCCAGGCGCCGGCGAGAAACAATGGGCAGAGTTTCTTTCACCCTATGCCCCTGTTACCTAGCAGTAAAATAGGTACCTGGGTGTTAGTCAGCTGTCACTTGCTGCTTCGTGGGGGTGGGGGGCCTGGTCGACAACCGGGCCGCGGGGTCGCTGAGCCCCGGAATCACCTCAAGGTAACCCCCCCCCCTTACCGTGCTACCTGCCATATATGGCTCTTGGGACTTAGTTGAGTCATATATTATGCACCCCATAATATGTGACTAAATATATGTGTACCCCCGTACCCATGCCGGGGGCGGTGCAGGTGAGGGTCACACAGGCACATTTACGGTTCAGGGACTGACCGGGTTTGCTTACGGGATCACCATAGCCCGTGCTACATGGACATTTAGTTTGAGTAGCTAAATCTAAAACATCAACGACCGAGTCTGCAGCATTTATACCCGAAACGTCTTAGAGTTTGGTTACTGAAGAGGAAATATATTGTCTTACTACACTATTCATAATGAATATAAAATGTGAATAAACGTAACCCATTGCTGTGAGTAGGATTGAAAGGGCTCCCTGCAGGGGAGGCAAGACCTTGCAACACTCTGGTTATCTTGAGATGTTATCTTGAGATGATTTCGGGGCTTTTTAGTGTCCCCGCGGCCCGGTCCTCGACCAGGCCTCCACCCCCAGGAAGCAGCCCGTGACAGCTGACTAACACCCAGGTACCTATTTTACTGGTAGGTAACAGGGGCATAGGGTGAAAGAAACTCTGCCCATTGTTTCTCGCCGGCGCCTGGGATCGAACCCTGGATCACAAGTCCAGCGTGCTGTCCGCTCGGCCGACTGGCTCCCTTCTGGGCCGCCGGGACGTTGATCCCGGGAACCAATCACAGGTAAGGACAGGTAAAGTAACGCCAGAAGCAGCCAATGAGGTGCCAGGGATAAGTGGCACTTAAGAGAGCTGTGTAAGCTGCTCTCTTAAGCTGCTTCAGCTGCTTCAAGCTGTCCAACAGCTGGTGTTCACGCTGCACCCTCCAGTCCTTGGGCTAATATTCCAACGCTATTAAGCGTTGGATTAAGGCAGCGTCTGGGAGGCTCTCGGACTTAGGTTCGAACCCTCGTCACGGCCCTTGTGGATTTGTTCATGCCAACGCTGAGTTAAGCCCTATTAGGTGCTGCTTTCATGTTCGTTAGTGTGAAGTGTAGTTTTGGAGATGTTGTTAATGTGAGTAAAGTTACAACTCAACACCCAGGTATAGTTAGGTGCTTGAAGGGGGGAGGGGTAGGGGGGGGGGCGAGAGTACCAGCCCACTTTCCCCTACACTTTCAAGCAACTTTCCAAACTTTCTCTTGCATGTGACCTGAGATTCTTCTGTCTTACTCTCTTGCTTCACTCCCTCTTTTTACACCGGTGGGTACAGGATGGGGCGA
>NW_025573258.1:0-18700 GCF_020424385.1 Procambarus clarkii
CTCTGCCCTTCCATCTGTTTGTGGGTCAAATGTAAACAATTTGGACTTGCTTCATTCAGTAAGGGACCACCAGAATTCCTGTGATTTCGGTAGAAATCCGGTTGTATGACTTTTAACACGTCAGTGATCGCACCCACCTCACAGCCCTAGGGGGAAATTTCTCACTGTGATTTATGTGTGTATTATATAGTGTTGAGATTAGAACGCCCCTCTTGTTATTTGCTATTTGAAAGGGCCTTGAAAAACGTGGCCAATAGAATCGAGCTCTGTCCTGTATACTCAACTCTCACAATCGCCCTCTTCGTTGCCTGTCCAGCAGGCCCTTGAAATCGCACTCTGACATTTCTGGCTGTTGTGTAATTATAGACCCAATTGAGCAAGCTTTACTTCACTCCCTTTACTGACGCGTGAGAGCTGACGTATGTGATTGGTCACATGGTGCTCTTTCAGGCTTAGACACAAACACAACAACTCAACAAACACAACAAACACAACACACACAGGGCCCATTACACAAGACAAGTCAGAATAAAAAATTCACACACTCCCCCCTTCCCCCCCCCTTCCCCCGTGGAAGCGGTCGGCATCATTAGCAACCAAGCTACCAGAAAATGAGGTCAGACCGCCCCTGTTGACAACTTTTATTGAAAAAGTTGCATAATGCTCTCAATTGTTTTTCAACGTGAGAGCATCACCTGACTTCCTGTTTAATGATATTTTGGAATAGAGTTTTTTTGTGTTTGGTTTTGCGTGCGTGTTTGTGTGTGTTGTTTGTGAGTTTACTACTTGTATTTAATGTTTGTGCCTGCTGGATCAAGCTGTTAGCTCTTGGATCCCGCCTTTCTATCGGTTATGTAATGTAATGACTCTTGATCTATTTGTCCTTGATTATATCTGCTACATATATTTCTCTCTCACATACACATATCCCAAGGAAGCTGCCCGAAGCAGCTGTCTAACTCACAGGTACCTATTTGCTGCTAGGGGAACAGGAGTATATATCAAGGTGAAGGAAACTCGGGCCATTTGTTTCTGCCTCGACCGGGAATGGAACCCAGGCCCTTCGGACTACGACCCCAGAGCGCTGTTCACTCACCTGCGATGATCTGTGTGTGTGTGTGTGTGTGTACTCACCTAGTTGAACTCACCTAGTTGTGCTTGCGGGGGTTGAGCTCTGGCTCTTTGGTCCCGCCTCTCAACCGTCAATCAACAGGTGTACAGGTTCCTGAGCCTATTGGGCTCTATCATATCTACACTTGAAACTGTGTATGGAGTCAGCCTCCACCACATCACTTCCTAATGCATTCTGTTTGTCAACCACTCTGACACTAAAAAAGTTCTTTCTAATATCTCTGTGGCTCATTTGGGCACTCAGTTTCCACCTGTGTCCCCTAGTGCGTGTGCCCCTTGTGTTAAACAGC
The DNA here is from genome assembly GCF_020424385.1 of Procambarus clarkii. Taxonomy (NCBI): domain Eukaryota; kingdom Metazoa; phylum Arthropoda; class Malacostraca; order Decapoda; family Cambaridae; genus Procambarus; species Procambarus clarkii. The sequence goes on from NW_025573258.1 coordinate 1,422, forward strand.
CTGTCTTTATCAACCCTCTCAATTCCCTTGAGGATCTTGAATGTGGTGATCATGTCCCCCATAACTCTTCTGTCTTCCAACGAAGTGAGGTTTAATTCCTGTAGTCTCTCCTCGTAGCTCATACCTCTCAGCTCGGGTACTAGTCTGGTGGCAAACCTTTGAACCTTTTCCATTTTAGTCTTATGCTTGACTAGATATGGACTCCATGCTGGTGCCGCATACTCCAGGATTGGTCTGACATATGTGGTATATAATGTTCTGAAAGATTCCTTACACAAGTTTCTAAAGGCCGTTCTTATGTTAGCCAACCTGGCATATGCTGCTGATGTTATCCTCTTGATATGAGCATCAGGGGACAGGTCTGGCGTGATATCAACCCCCAGGTCTTTCTCTCTCTCGGACTCTTGAAGTATTCCATCTCCCAAGTGATACCTCGTATCTGGTCTCCTGCTTCCTACCCCTATCATTATTACATTACATTTGCTTGGGTTAAACTCTAACAGCCATTTGTTCGACCATTCCTGCAGCTTGTACAGGTCTTCTTGAAGCCTCAAGCTATCCTCCTCTGTCTTAATCCTTCTCATAATTTTGGCGTCGTCAGCAAACATTGAGAGGAATGAGTCTATACCCTCTGGGAGATCATTTACGTATATCAGAAACAGGATAGGTCCAAGTACAGAGCCCTGTGGGACTTCACTGGTGACTTCACGCCAGTCTGAGGTCTCACCCCTCACTGTAACTCTCTGCTTCCTATTGTTTAGGTACTCCCTTATCCACTGGAGCGCCCTACCAGTTACTCCTGCCTGTTTCTCTAGCTTATGCATCAACCTTTTATGGGGTACTGTGTCAAAGGCTTTCCGACAGTCCAAAAAAATGCAGTCCTCCCACCCTTTTCTTTCTTGTTTAATCTTTGTCACCTGATCGTAGAATTCTATCAATCCTGTAAGGCAAGATTTACCCTCCCTGAACCCATGTTGATGGGTTGTCACGAAGTCTCTTCTCTCCAGATGTGTTACTAGGTTTTTTCTCACAATCTTCTCCATCACCTTGCATGGTATACAAGTTAAGGACACTGGCCTGTAGTTCAGTGCCTCTTGTCTGTCATCCTTTTTGTATATTGGTACTACATTAGCAGTCTTCCATATTTCTGGTAGTGTGTGTGTGTGTGTGAGATAGATTATTGACAAATATATCACTTACTCATGGACCTTCAGACCGTACTGAATTCTGTTGACAGTCATGTTGACAGCCCTGTTAATTTGACTAAACGTGAGTCTAGTCCAGATAGAGACTATGCCTCAGTTTCTATGATCAGCCCAACTGCAATGCACATGACCAACAGTCTAGTAAAACGGATTGTTACTTCAAGGGGGGAGTGGGAGGGGGGCGGGGTTCCCTTCGTAAGTAACACTGGAGGAAACATATCTTTGAATGGGAAAGAAGCTGGAACACTTTAAGTAGCGATAGAGGAAACAAAGCTGTGGAGTAAGTAGCATTGAATTTGTATTAAGTAGCAATATCATTTATTAAGTAGCATTGTGTGTGGGAACCGACCTGTGAGATTTATATTTATTTAATTTATATGAATTTATATTTACGTTAATTTATATACTTCGATAGCAATTTGTATAATGATAAGTGGACTGTATTTCTGCAATAATCTCATAATCTCACAAATCGATCCTCTACACATTAGGGGGGGGGGGGGTTTATATTAATTTAATTTATATATATGCAGCCAATCAAACTACAGGAATAGACTACATACATTGAAGAGGTTCCTTATCTTATAGTACAGCAGGCCTTAGTCCAAACAGGTATAACTAGGATGTAGACACCAAATTATCCTCTTTGAGGTAGCTTCCATCACCCAGTAACTGGTGCACAAAGCATATGCTTCCTCGTCTTGACCTGTCAAAAGGGCGCTAGCTGTAAAGCCAGAATCCTATATATGACAGGTATATCAGAGAAAATACTGTACATGGAACAATGAAGACCTGGCTTAATTACCTTTAGTTTGAGGCTACCACGTGCTCTAACTGGATCACCCTATATAATGACATTAATGGCCATAAATAAAAGATACATGGGTTTCGGAAGAACACTTAACTTGATTTGTTGACAGTGTGTTGATAATGGTACACCTTTGGTTTCCATAACACTTCGTCCAAGTAAAATTAACAGGAGCCGAATTTGCTCCCGTGAGCCTCTGGTCTCAGTATAAACAATGGCTGCCCTCCCTCACCCTGATGCCTAGCTTACATTGTCCAGATGTCAATAAGTGATAGAAGGGTCACATTTACTCTACTTTAATATTGATAATTAAGTTAATTTATATGAGATGTTTTATGATGGTAAAGTCCAAAGACTAATGTATTTAAGAATAATTCCCACCATAATAGGTGGTGAATATAATAGTATGTGGTGATGATACCCCGTTTTCTTTAGACGGTAATTCCACAACAAGTTACATTTTCTATGGGTTAACTTGTTTATACAACACAGCTATTATTATCTGTCTGTATGATATTAAATGCTGTCGGATTTTCCGACATAATTCCCCAGGGGGCTGCTCACGGGTCGAAGTCCTCTTTAGAACAGACTAACACCGATACTCCTCCTTCGAATTATTAGATTAATTTGATGTTAGTAGTTAGTAATCACACATTTGTGTGTCTGTTCGTACAGGACGGATGTCCCGTACTAGAGTTGCAGGGGTTAGAAGTCTAATGCGATTTCATTTCCCTGTCAACTCTTGAAAGGCTAATATTCAAGCCTAAATACATATTATTTAACCCAGAAGACTGGATGTGATCAAGTACTACAGTCAAGTATGATTCAGGGACTGCAGTGAGATCAGTGACATTAGATATAACTTGAAGTTTGTTCAGGTAACTGGTCACTGATATATAAACACTGAGGCCCATGGAATACATCTTGATTAAATAATAAATGTATCAAATCAGTCATCAGATTTATTGGGGTTTAATTTAGTTAATTGATTCAAAAGATTGAATAGCTCATCATTAAAGTAAAGTATGGTTCCGAGACTGCAGTGGATTCAGTGACATTGGTCGCAGTGACTTGTAGCTGTTTTAGGCTACTGTTCCCTGATTTGCCACTGAGGCCTCATGAACTCATCTTCAGCTTTATATGATGATACTAACATCAACCTCTGTTACTATAGTCAGCTGTAATCTCCTTAGTATAATGCTACTGGAGAAATATAATCAGCTGACAAATTTAGATTTCTATTGGTATTGTTTATCTGCAGGCATAGGTCTCCTCAGGCTTGATACTGGGCCTGAGAGTAATTTACCTCCTGCAGAGTTTAACATGGTTATGCACTGATATTTAGTAGGGCTACCGATGAATCGATGACAATAGTCTGTCCCTACAAGGAGACCGAAGTCGGTGAGGTGATCAGACTTAATATTATCTGCCAATTTTATTCCTCTATTTCTCAGGAATTTGGCTGTTGCTCTCAGACCTTGAACTTGTAGGTCTACTGGTATTTTGTCCACCACAATAGCTTGTACTCGACAGACGTACCTGCCTAAACGTACTGATGGTTGTACCACCTGGTAGACTTGAGGTCCTGCATCTGTTACAAACCCTGAGAAATTGAATGACATCTGGGCTACAGGCCTTAATTGTAGTTCATCTGCCAACTTTTTAGTGATATATGTTCTCTGGGATCCTTGGTCAAACAACCCACGGGTATGGACCTTGGCCCTCTTATTCAGGATGGTAATTTGGGCAGTAGGCAAAGTCGTATTACCTTTAGACTTTGCCGATTGGACCCTCTTTGTTTGTTGCACCTTGCAGTACTGTACTGAGGTGGGAATGCTATCTTCCACCTTGGGGTTTGGAGACGTTGTTTTGGTGTCTCTGCACAATGCTGCATGGTGCTGACCTTTGTTACACCTATTACAGGTGTGTAATTGGGTCTCACAGTCCTTGATGTTATGTTTCCTGAGGCACCTCGTGCAATGTTGTAAATCTTTGAGTCGCTCAACACGGGCGTCACTATCAGGAAAATTAGAGCAGTGGTACATTGAATGTTTCTCATTGCAGAACAAACATGTTCCATAGCTTCCAGTACCCTTTGGTGTCACGTTCTTGGATGACACAGTAACTATAGGCTTGGAGGGTCCCACTGCATATACGCCCACACTGCTACTGTTCCACTTTGGTGTTGAATTATATTGTCTAGATTGATTTGGATCTGTGTTTTTACTATTATTGGTTTCTGAGGGTTTACTTGGTGGTTTTAATTTGTCATGTGTTCGTAATTGATGAACTACTGACTTTAAACCTTCAGATATTTCATTCATGGATAAGATACTTTTATTGTAATGAGCACTCATTTGTCTCAATATGTCCCTAGGTATTTTCTCCTGGACAATTATTTTCAAGACCCACTCAGCCCAGTTTGTATCTGCTGTCAGGCTGAGGGCATTGATCAATGATTCTACCTCCAGCTTGAAGACTTGGAGTGAATCAGCTGAAGCCTCCGGTGGGGGTAAATGCAACAGCTCATGAACTAAATGTGATGTTCTTACTTCTGGATCAGCATAATTATCCTTGAGGAGTTTTACTGCCAGATCATAGCCGTCATTAGTTAATCTCAGATGGGATACTACTGTTTTAGCCTCACCCGATAATTGGCCTTGCAAATAAGAGAATTTACTACTCTTTGGTAAAGATTGTTTTGAGTCTACAAGGTCAACGATTTTGTTCCAAAATTCGTCCCAATCTTCCTCATCTTTTCCTGAGAAAGTGGGTAAATTAATTGGAGGGAGTCGAGCTTCTGCTTGACTCGTATTAGATGCAACTGTTGTTGTTGTTGCTGTTGCCTTGTTCTGGGCAATTAATTTGACATAAGGCTGTAACGTGGCCTGAGTGTGATCTTCATAATTCGCTAGATCAACCATAATGTCGTCTATTTCTGTTTCTGATAAATTGGTGTTGGCAAGTTCAGCCACATATGTTGCTATTTGGCATTTGATTTGCTCAAATTTACCTGCAGCTGCTTGATAATAGCTTTCCAGGTCAGCATAATCAACTTGAGATTGTTGTGACAAATCTTCACATTTCTTGATCTGTCTTGTTAAGTGGCCTTTAAGACCTGCAAGGGTTCTTTTCATTCTCCCTGCATTATCCATACTGGCTCGTTGGTGAAGCCTTGTGGGACTTGTACTTGGGTCGCTCATAATACTGAACAAGTACTGATGGTAGCCTAGGGTAAATTCTGCACTCACTAGGCAATAATCCTACCTCTACTAGAGGTTAGCACTTAAAATTAATACACATTATATATATATACAATCATACACACTAATGATTTGAGTGATAAACCAGTGTCACTGGAAGTACCTTTATGTTAGCTCTTCTATATCACCCTAGGATGGTAGAGACACTAATTAATCAATCAAAGGTGTAATGATCATAAGTAAATTATTATATATACAACTCAACTCGAGTTGATAAAAATTACACCCAAAATAGGGTCTGGACCATTCATTAATGGTGTTAAGTTGTTCAACATAGTACAACTGACTATGGTATTAATGGGACTAGGATGAACGATAATAGTTCAACTAGTCAATGTTAATAATCCTACCCTGTTGTGGGTTAGCAATTAGTAAATATTATACTGTGATCACTAGTGCAATATATATTAAATAATTCTCTGTTTTGGAGAAATAATATACACAATTATTGATAATAGCGTCTTAATTAGCCTCTATGAAACTTCTAATATTATCAAGAAGTATTAAATATTATTAGTGACCTCGCGAAATAAACTCCACAAAATTCGTAGATAATCTCTCGCGAAATTTAACACCACAAAATCCGTGAACAATCTTGCGAGGACACAGCCACTAATTTGGCTGGTGTTACGGTGCCCTCTCCTATTTCTTTCGTTTGCCGGCTTAAAGAGTCATATCAGCTCTCCCTACTGATTCTCTGAGGTTCAGGGAGTCTAATGATATATGTGGCGACCAGACCGGCTGCCATTTAATGGAAGGAGGTTATATTATAAGTTGTAAATAAAGGAAAATTGGCGCCCTGTTATAAAATGAAACAGTATCCCCTACGGCAGATATGACCTTGTGGAAGGGACACTATGCCGATCGCGGATTGGCCGACGAAGGTCGCGGGCGACAAATCAGGGCCCGCCATGACGTCGCCGAGTGCCCCGGGCGGCGCCAACGTCAGAGTTGTACTGACCGTGGAAGCGACAGGACGCGCCTCGGTCTGCTCTCAAAGATTGGAGGCTCTGCAAGCCTTGTTCAGTGGATTGAGCTGGCCTGCGCAGCCTATCACAGTTATTGGAGACCCTGCGCTTCTGGGAAGCAAAAGAGGAACCAAGTTCAGTGAGCAGAGAAGTGCCCAAACTTGGAAAATAGTCGGCGACGACGCTGGGCGGCGCCGCTGGCTGGACGTTGAGGTCTGGAAGGTGGGCGAGCAAGCTAGCTGTGACTGGGGTCACATCCACTGAGAATCTTGGAAGGACGACACCGTGCCTAGGACAGGGAGCGACGCCCTGTGGGAGAGGCGAGTGTGGGGAAAAATAGTGATTAGCTCAGCGCCCATCGATGAACCAGGATTGGGGCAGCTGAATCTCAGGGATTGGAACGGCGACGACGCGAAGGCTTCACGACACCTGAGGGCCTGTGGAACGTCCTGGATCGTCGAGGATCGACCCAAGGAAGCGTGGGAACCTCACACCATCGAGGGACAGGCGTCGTGAGCCAGGAGTGTAAGGTAGATCATTTTCCCTCCCATTACCCCTTGTATGAGTAGGCTAGTTAGGCCACAATATTTACTCGTGTATGTGGCAGCAAGACTTTATTACTTTAATAGTAGAGTAGGCTGCAAGGCAGCTTGTGTCCAGGACTGTCAGAGAGGACAGTGTGTATGGATGGCAGGACAGTGAAGAAGAGGTGCCGACGTGGTGAAGAGGCCCTCCTGTGAGAGTGTGAGACTCCGGTCTTCCTGCCCATTTGAAGGAGTGTTGGAGGTCGTGGAAGAAGAGGCTGACGATCTCCAGACTCATTATCCATATTCCATATTCATGTATTACTTGTGATTGTGTGTGTGTGTGTTCATGTAATTTGCATCAGTAAATCCACACATTTTATTACTGTGTTTGAGTGTGCCTCCATTTGTGATATTTCTCTATGAGCATACATTTCTGGCTACAAACAATATATGATACACCCACTGAACTGCATTGCTGGGGTGCAGATATAATAACCCAGCTGGCGACCTTGCTAAGAGGAAGATAGAGAAGACAGGCGGGAAAGGAGTTCCTGCAACCTTTTTTTGTCTGGCAGGCAAGGCTCAGGGAGGTTATGGTTATAAGGTAAGCCTGAGTCTTCCTTCACTCCCCCACGGGTCTAGGCCGGAACTGTTAACAGCAGTTTCCCCGTGTTTGACTGAAGGGCTTCCAGGGTGAATCAGTGGCACCCCCTTTGTGGTGGAAGCAAAGACCTGCGGAGGTGGGCATTGTTGGTCTTATCTTGTGTGACCAAGGAGACTCCGGCGAATCCCGGGAGTCGGAGGGGCTGAGTATTTGGGCCTTTGAGCCCCTAGCAGCCGAGTGTTAGCAGAGCCCCGGACCGCCCACCCCCACGTGACACTGGCTTCAATATTAGCGCTGTCATTTCACGAAATAACACGCCACCAAATCTGTGCGTGTGCATGAAACCGCTGACTAAGGCTTAACTGGGCTGAGGGAGGCTCCTGAGCTCCCTCGAGGCTACGCTGCCGTCTTTGACTGGCTTTGTTTAAATCACACTGCACTAGTATATTTAATGAATCCACTGTTTAACTGGTTCATCCGATACTAAGATGACCAAATGTAGGTTCAAAGGATCAAATAATCCGTCATCCGGTTCGAAGGACCAAATAATGTGGGAACCAACCTGTGAGATTTATATTTATTTAATTTATATGAATTTATATTTACGTTAATTTATATACTTCGATAGCAATTTGTATAATGATAAGTGGACTATTTCTGCAATAATCTCATAATCTCACAAATCGATCCTCTACACATTAGGGGGGGTTTATATTAATTTAATTTATATATATGCAGCCAATCAAACTACAGGAATAGACTACATACATTGAAGAGGTTCCTTATCTTATAGTACAGCAGGCCTTAGTCCAAACAGGTATAACTAGGATGTAGACACCAAATTATCCTCTTTGAGGTAGCTTCCATCACCCAGTAACTGGTGCACAAAGCATATGCTTCCTCGTCTTGACCTGTCAAAAGGGCGCTAGCTGTAAAGCCAGAATCCTATATTTGACAGGTATATCAGAGAAAATACTGTACATGGAACAATGAAGACCTGGCTTAATTACCTTTAGTTTGAGGCTACCACGTGCTCTAACCGGATCACCCTATATAATGACATTAATGGCCATAAATGAAAGATACATGGGTTTCGGAAGAACACTTAACTTGATTTGTTGACAGCGTGTTGATAATGGTACACCTTTGGTTTCCATAACACTACGTCCAAGTAAAATTAACAGGAGCCGAATTTGCTCCTGTGAGCCTCTGGTCTCAGTATAAACAATGGCTGCCCTCCCTCACCCTGACGCCTAGCTTACATTGTCCAGATGTCAATAAGTAATAGAAGGGTCACATTTACTCTACTTTAATATTGATAATTAAGTTAATTTATATGAGATGTTTTATGATGGTAAAGTCCAAAGACTAATGTATTTAAGAATAATTCCCACCATAATAGGTGGTGAATATAATAGTATGTGGTGATGATATCCCGTTTTCTTTAGACGGTAATTCCACTACAAGTTACATTTTCTATGGGTTAACTTGTTTATACAACACAGCTATTATTATCTGTCTGTATGATATTAAATGCTGTCGGATTTTCCGACATTGTGAGTAGCATGAGGGGACACTGTGAGATTCAGTGGCGGTAAATCCACTGTGTAGCGCTGTAAGTAGCACAGTAATTAGGACTGGACGCTCCACAGATAAGGAGCACCGTAACAGTGAAATGAAACTTAGTGGTGACTCACCCGTAAAAAAAAAAAAGTTAGGGAACAGGAACCTGAAACACCATAAGTAGCACAGGAAGAAATACTCGCCGGAACACCGCATGTTCCACAATAAGTAGCACGCCCGTAAAATATTCTATGAAGAAACACAAGGAACATGTCTATGGAACACCGCAGTTAAGTAACATTTCAGTAGCAAGTGTTCAGTGGCTTACGAATCATGAATTATATCTCAAATATATCATTCCTTTCTATGTATCCGTGTGTCACTTTATTGATTACATTAGAGCCATATAAACAGCAGGTGTTAATTTATTCCTTTTATCAGAGGTCATATTGTCAGACCCAATCAAATGGCCAGCAATAGACAAGGGCAATTACTAACCTATATCTTATTCTCAGTCTATCCCAACCACTTGGGGTGGACGATAGAGCGACGGTACTCGCTCCACATGTTCCACAATAAGTAGCACGCCCGTAAAATATTCTATGAAGAAACACAAGGAACATGTCTATGGAACACCGCAGTTAAGTAACATTTCAGTAGCAAGTGTTCAGTGGCTTATGAATCATGAATTATATCTCAAATATATCATTCCTTTCTATGTATCCGTGTGTCACTTTATTGATTACATTAGAGCCATATAAACAGCAGGTGTTAATTTATTCCTTTTATCAGAGGTCATATTGTCAGACCCAATCAAATGGCCAGCAATAGACAAGGGCAATTACTAACCTATATCTTATTCTCAGTCTATCCCAACCACTTGGGGTGGACGATAGAGCGACGGTACTCGCTTCATACAGGTCGGCGTTCAATCCCCGACAAGTTCACAAGTGGTTGGGCACTATTCCATAGGGAGCCGGTCGGCCGAGCGGACAGCACGCTGGACTTGTGATCCTGTGGTCCTGGGTTCGATACCAGGCGCCGGCGAGAAACAATGGGCAGAGTTTCTTTCACCCTATGCCCCTGTTACCTAGCAGTAAAATAGGTACCTGGGTGTTAGTCAGCTGTCACGGGCTGCTCCCTGGGGTGGAGGCCTGGTCGAGGACCGGGCCGCGGGGACACTGTAAAGCCCCGAAATCATCTCAAGATAACCTCAAGAAGATAACCCCCGGCCCATCCCAAATCCTTATCCTGACCCCTTCCCAGTGTTATATAGTCGTAATGGCTTGGTGATTTCTTCTGATAATTCCCTCCCTCCCACCATGGTTTAGACTCTTCTTCTATTTTTCAGGTCTATTTTTCTTGTGAGTAGACTTTTTCTTGTGAGTAGACTTTTTCTTGTGAGTAGACTTTTTCTTGTGAGTAGACTTTTTCTGGAAAAATAAGAAATAAGAAAAAAAAAACGATGGGGTTTTCTTATTTCTCAAAACAAATTGTTGGTGTGTAATTATTTTTAAGGCGATTTTTTCTGTTTTCCCAAAAATGTTGTTTGTCAAATATTCTTTCAACTGATTGAGGTTTCTTACTGGCGACTTGTTTTGATTTTGTTTGGACAGCTTAGCACACTGGTTATATTATATAGTAATTGTCTGGCTTTCATATCAATAGTTCAACTATCAGAACCATTATTTTTGGCAATTCTTCTAATTAGCATTCCTTACGGGTATGATTCTATATCACTTCATCAATATCGAGGAAATATTAAGGTTATTATTAGTAATAAAATTCTATTTCAATATAATTATTTACTTTTTTTGGGGGGGAAAGGAGGAGGATGGGGGGGGGGGGGGAGAATGACATTACAATAACTAAAATGTTCTTGGGACATCAGCCCCAGACGGCGGGCACCATTGGCTCAGACAAGCCGTCAACACAACTCCCCTAACTTCCCTCTTTCCCCCCTTAGTTCCATTGAGGCCTCAGCTATCATTACCATATGAACAAGGCCTTGAGATCCACTGGCCCACTTTCCCACCTTTTTATAGGGGGATTCCGGAGGCTCATTTTCACTCCATGGGACGCCATTACGAGCTGTCGTCCTCGCTTCCAGCTTCTCTCTCTCTGAAAGGAGCTTTGAGATGCCAGCTTATAAGCTAGGCATGTGCCTCTGGGTTTGTATATACATGATACATGATCAGGCGGATGTATCGTGCTGTATCCCGGGCTGGTGCAAAGCCATAGCGGACGATGTGGGTTTATGTAGGACGTCTAAATGTGAGTTTTATTGAGAATACTTTTATTGGCAAGATTTGTTGCCAAGATTTCTTGACATACTTCTGTTTTTTTTTAATACACACACACACACACACACACACACACACACACACACACACACACACACACACACACACACACACACACACACACACACACACACACAGATAGAGGGTCTCGCGGCTGAGTAGATAGCACTCGGGGGATCGTAGTCCCAATGGCCCGGGTTTGATTCCCAGCGGAGGGGGAAACACATGGGCAGAGTTTTTTTCATCCTGAAGCCGCTGTTTACCTTGTTCTAAATAGGTACCTGGGAGTTAGACAGCTGCTACGGGCTGCTTCCTGGGGGATGAGTGTGTTTGTGTGTGTTAGAGATAAATATATGTAGTAGATATAATAGAGGAAAAATAGATTGGGTAGAAAGGCGGGGTCCAAGAGCTAGTAGCTCGATTCTGCAGACACAGATAGTAAATACACAAATAGTAAAGGCACAACACAGGTGGGAATGAATGGAAAACCGAGAAAAGAGAGGCAAAAAAAATAAATACACCTGAAATTAATATTTGAGAACCAGAATCAAGAGGTAATTTGAAGCAAAAAATTAAATTCAACCAAGATGAAAAAATCTCTAAAGTATATTCGAGACATATTGGGGGAAAAAACTGGTACACAAACAAAAATCAGGTGATCAGGGTAATGGGCAACGTTAGGGTTAGTGAAAGACATGATGAGAAGTTTGTGCAAAGTTCACCAAAGACTCCCAGAGATCTTCACTACTTCACCAGAGCAGTTGCCTGAAGGGGCACTGAGAAAGCTCTCACATCTTGAGAGACGAGAGAATTTGTATTTTGACAGACGAGAGAGCTTATAAGTTGAGAAATGAGAACTCTCTCTCACCACATAAGAGACAAAAGCTTTGACCACTCAACAAACGTGTGCCCAGATGGTTAAAGGACTTTAATCTATACACGTGCAAAGTCATGAGGCAGGGAGGAGCTAACCAGGAGGTAAATATGAATCCAAACAGCTCCACCTAGTTTGGGTTAACAGGTCAACTGTAATGTGTATATTGTTTACATTGTTACACACACGTACACACACACACACACACACCACATCTGCTGTGTAAAATACGCCATCCCCAAACAGTTATATTCCTCTCCTACCCATCCTCCGAGCCATCTCCCCTCCTTGAATATGACCCCTTATTGCCATCCCTCCCTTTCCTTGCTCCCCTTCCCCCCCCCCCCATCCTCAAAAAAAAAAATGGATAATGTCGCGTTTATTTGCCATGGATGGACGCGCGCTCCGTGTCGCCCGACCTGAGGCCGGCGTCCTCGTGGATACAAGAAAAAACCCGCCAAAGTGTCCCCTCAGAACGCTGCTCTGGCATGGCGGGGACCGATTCTCGATGCTCCATTTCGCGAGAAGTTTTGAGTCGTTTGGGTCTTTTTCGGTGTGTTTGTGGGGGTTTAGAAGATGCTGGGTGGAGGGGGGGGGGGTGTTGGAGGGGGGTGGAGGGGTTGGGGTTTGGGGGGCAGGGGAAGATATGAAGGAGATGATGCTAGGCTTAGGGAAGGGGAGGGGGGGGGGCGGGGTGGGTGCTTGTACACGTTTGGGTACAGTGCGGTTAAATAAGTGAGTGTATGTGTGTGTACTCACCTATTTGTACTCACCTATTTGTGCTTGCGAGGGTTGAGCTTTGGCTCTTTGGTCCCGCCTCTCAACTGTCAATCAACTGGTGTGCAGATTCCTGAGCCTACTGGGCTCTATCATATCTACATTTAAAACTGTGTATGGAGTCAGCCTCCACCACATCACTGCCTAATGCATTCCATCCGTTAACTACTCTGACACTGAAAAAGTTCCTTCTAACGTCTCTGTGGCTCATGTGGGTACTCAGTTTCCACCTGTGTCCCCTTGTTCGCGTCCCACCAGTGTTGAATAGTTTATCCTTGTTTACCCGGTCGATTCCTCTGAGGATTTTGTAGGTTGTGATCATGTCTCCCCTTACTCTTCTGTCTTCCAGTGTCGTAAGGTGCATTTCCCGCAGCCTTTCTTCGTAACTCATGCCTCTTTGTTCTGGTACTAGTCTAGTGGCATACCTTTGGACTTTTTCCAGCTTCGTCTTGTGCTTGACAAGGTACGGGCTCCATGCTGGGGCCGCATACTCCAGGATTGGTTTTACATATGTGGTGTACAAGATTCTGAATGATTCCTTACACAGGTTCCAGAACGCTGTTCTGATGTTAGCCAGCCTCGCATATGCCGCAGTCGTTATTCTTTTTATGTGGGCTTCAGGAGACAGGTTTGGTGTGATATCAACTCCTAGATCTTTCTCTCTGTTCGTTTCATTAAGTACTTCATCTCCTATTCTGTATCCTGTGTTTGGCCTCCTATTTCCACCACCAAGTTTCATTACTTTGCATTTACTCGGGTTGAACTTCAACAGCCATTTGTTGGACCATTCACTCAGTCTGTCTAGGTCATCTTGTAGCCTCCTACTATCGTCCTCAGTTTCAATCCTCCTCATAATTTTTGCATCATCGGCAAACATTGAGAGAAACGATTCTATACCCTCTGGAAGATCATTTACATATATCAGAAACAGTATAGGTCCAAGGACTGACCCCTGCGGTACTCCACTCGTAACGTCTCGCCAATCTGAGACCTCACCCCTCACACTGACTCGTGTTCTCCTGTTACTTAGGTACTCCTGTATCCAACGGAGTACCTTCCCTTTCACTCCAGCCTGCATCTCAAGTTTTTTCACTAGCCTCTTGTGTGGCACTGTATCAAAGGCTTTCTGACAATCCAAAAATATGCAGTCTGCCCACCCTTCTCTTTCATGCCTTATTTTTGTTGCCTGGTAGTAGAATTCAAGTAACCCTGTGAGGCAGGACCTGCCATCCCTGAATCCATGTTGATGCTGTGTTACAAAGTTCTTTCGCTCCAGGTGCTCCACTAGCTTTCTTCGCACAATCTTCTCCATCATCTTGCATGGTATTCAGGTTAGGGACACTGGCCTGTAATTCAGTGCCTCCTGTCTATCCCCTTTCTTGTATATCTTCCTTACTTCCCCGCTGGTAATCTCAAACTCTTCCAGTGGTTCCTGGTTAGCTATTCCCTCTCTTATCTCTGGGATTTCTCCTTGCTCTAAGGTGAAGACCTCTTGGAATTTCTTATTCAGTTCCTCACACACTTCCTTGTCATTTGTAGTGAATCCTTCTGCCCCTATCCTTAATTTCATAAACTTTTCCTTTACTGTTGTTTTTCTCCTGATGTGGCTATGCAGCAATTTAGGCTGAGTCTTTGCCTTGCTTGCGATGTCATTTTCGTATTGTCTTTCTGCCTCTCTTCTCATCCTGACATATTCATTCCTGGCATTCTGGTATCTTCTTCTGCTCTCCAGTGTCCTGTTATTCCTATAGTTTTTCTCCATGCCCTTTTACTTTACTGCTTAGCTAGCCTACATCTCTGATTAAACCATGGGTTTCTCATCTTCATTTCACTGTTTTCCTTTTGGACTGGGACAACTTGTTTGCTGCGTCCTTGCATTTTTTTGCGTGATGTATTCCATCATATCTTGGGCCCGTCTTTTCCCTGAGCTCTGTTTCCCAATGCTATATCTGTTAGGAATTTTCTTATCTCCTCATAGTTTCCTTTTCGGTATGCTAACCTTTTGGTTTCGGTATCCCTCCTCGAGTTCAATAACCCTTCTTCAATCAGGTACTCAAACACCAATACACTGTGGTCGCTGAATCCTACTGGGGCCTCAAAACTGATTTCTCTTATGTCAGAGTCGTTCAGGGTGAAGACCAGGTCGAGTCTCGCTGGTTCGTCATTTCCTCTCATCCTTGTGGGTTCTCTGACATGCTGGGTTAAGAAGTTTCTAGTCGCCACCTCCAGTAGTTTGGCTCTCCACGTATCCTCGCCTCCATGCGGTTCCTTGTTCTCCCAATCAGTCCTGCCGTGATTGAAGTCCCCCATGATGAGCAGGTGGGATCTATTTCTACAGGCAGAAGAGGCTGCCCTCTCAATTATAGTGTTAACTGCCATGTTGTTGCTTTCGTACTCTTGACTGGGTCTTCTGTCATTTGGTGGAGGATTATATATTACTGCCACTACTATCCTTGGTCCTCCCATTGTCATGGTGCCTGCTATGTAGTCTCTGAAACCCTCACAGTCCGGGATAGCCATCTCCTTAAAATTCCATTCCTTTCTCATGAGTAGGGCCACTCTGCCTCCTCCCCTACCTTCCCTCTCTTTCCTTATTATTGTGTACTCCTGGGGAAACATGGCATTCGTTATGATTCCAGAGAGTTTTGTTTCAGTGAGTCCAATTACATCTGGGTTCACTTCTTGCGCTCTTTCCCTTAGTTCACTTGCGTGTGTGGCATTCGTTATGATTCCAAAGAGTTTTGTTTCAGTGAGTCCAATTACATCTGGGTTCACTTCTTGCGCTCTTTCCCTTAGTTCACTTGCGTGTTCACTTGCGTGTGTGTGTGTGTGTGTGTGTGTGTGTGCTCATCTATTTGTGTGTGTATTCACCTATTCACCTAGTTGTGCTTTTGGGGATTGAGCTCTGCCCTTTCGGCCCCGCCTCTCAACTGTCAATCAACTTCCCACCCCCCACCCCCTCACACACACACCCAGGAAGCAGCTGTCTAATTCCCAGGTACCTATTTACGCTAGGTAACAGAGGCATCAGGGTGAAAGAAACTCTGGCCATTTTGTTTCTGCCATCACCGGGGATCGAACCCGGACCCTAGGATTATGAGTCCAGAGCGCTGTCCACTCAGCTATCAGACCCATAGCCTGTGTGTGTGTGTGTATCTATGGTTGTTTGTCATCTAGATCTTTTCCCCTACCTTAACATCCTCTTCTGCTTCTTCCAGTTTCACTTTATCTTCTTTATTTTATTTTCTGTTCTTTCCTCTTCATTCATTTCATAATAATCTTTCCCCACAATCATTGTTCTGTTTGTCTCTCATCAACTTGTCTAAATATTGTCTCTTTTGTCTTCTCTTTATATTATCATACTAAGCAAATGGACACTTCTCTCCCTTTCTACCCCTCTCCCCCTCTTTCTCCAACTTTCTTTTATATCTTCCTAGTTCTCCCCATCATTACCTTCACTATCACTCGCCATTTTTCTTACCCTTCTCCACCTTCGCTACTCTTCACCATCTTCCCTACAAATTTCCTTTTCCATACAGTAGATTTATCTTATGTCCGTCCTACACCACAGCTCAGTCACCATTCCTACACCGCAGTCCCCAGTCAGTTGGGGCAGACTTCACAGGAGCTTTTGGTTTGTCGCAATTGAAGTTAATCCTTCTTATTGGCCTTGGGGTCGACTGCAAATACCCTATGATACTCACCATACAGTCACACATCACCCTGCAAAGTTTAGTGGGACAAGCCGCTGGCGTCTGGCCTCCACCCTTGGACATGCGGTGTTACAGATTTAGATTTGCTTTCTTCTTTATATTTGTTTTCTGTTAATTTTATGTTTTATTTTGTTTATCTAAATGTTTGTCCAATTTTTTGTTTTTTCTTAATTTTTGTTGGATGACCAGACCACACACTAGAAATTGAAGAGACGACGACGTTTCGGTCCGTCCTGGACCATTCTCAAGTCGATTGTGATGAGGACAGGTAGGGACAGGATTAAATAGCAAGAGAGAGCTGAGGAGGAAAGTCAGGTGTAGGGGTATAGTAGTAATGAGAACTGCAGCAGGCCTATTGGCCCATACGAGGCAGCTCCTATTATAACCACCGAAGGAGATGGTAATAGGAATAAGAAGAGGATAGCAAGGGAGCGTAGAAGACAATGAACAGAAAAAGGGAGAAGAGAGAAAGAAAGGGAAAGAGAAAGAAAGAAATGGAAGGGGGAAAGCTTATGTTAAGTCACGTTTGTTAGAAAGATTAGAGCATTTGAGTATATACGTGAAAGGGAAGAGTCCACAGCAACAAAGCCAGGACTCAAGTTCATGTTGGGTACATTGTTAATAAGAGCCGATTCTACAAGACGGCGTCTGTGTAGAGTAGAGGCAGAAAGATT
>NW_025573260.1:0-5000 GCF_020424385.1 Procambarus clarkii
AATGTGGAATGAAACGGATAGAAAAAGGAATAGTACCCCCATCAACCACCAGTGAACGATCGGGGATTGAACGCAGACCTGCATGACGCTCTACCATCCAACCCAAGTGGTTAGTAAACATGTTGTTAATTACCACTGACAGCCATTAATTACTTCACCTGACACAGGCTGTCAGATGTATTGGGAATAATATCAATTAAGAAATATTGAAATATGAAATGATTTGACCAACGCAAAATTTGATTTCTAGGAATAGTGCTGAAGGTCTGGTCCTAGGAGAGGGGGGGGGGAGGAGAGGTGATAGAGAAGAGGGGAGGTGGTGTAGAGAAGAGAGAAAGCACGATAAAAGGTGTGTGAAGAGAGAGAGAAGAGGAAGATATGAATGCAAGGAACAGAAGACAAATTAAAACTAAGTTCTTCACATTATCAACTTTATCGTTGAATTCTTGGTTGTGCTCACTATTCCATCATTACTTCCAAGAATAGTGATGCTTCTGTTATCTGTAACCAAGAATAGTGGGGCTTCTCTTATCTGTAACCATGAATGGTTGAGAGTTTTATCTGAAAACCTTTTATTTGGTGGAGAGTCTTTTATCTGAAACCAAGAATAGTGGGGCTTCTCTTATCTGTAACCAAGAATAGTGGTGCTTCTCTTATCTGCAACCAAGAATAGTGGTGCTTCTCTTATCTCTAACCAAGAATAGTGGTATTTCTCTTACCACTAAGTAATCAACTAAGTAATCAACCCTAGTAATCAACCCTAGTATTCAACCCTAGTAATCAACCCTAGTAATCAACTAAGTAATCAACTAAATAATCAACTAAGTAATTAACCCTAGTAATCAACCCTAGTAATCAACTCTAGTATTCAACCCTAGTAATCAACCCTAGTAATCAAGTAAGTAATCAACTAAATAATCAACTAAGTAATCAACCCTAGTAATCAACTAAGTAATCAACTAAATAATCAACTAAGTAATTAACCCTAGTAATCAACCCTAGTAATCAACCCTAGTAATCAACTAAGTAATCAACCCTAGTAATCAACCCTAGTAATCAACTAAGTAATCAACCCTAGTAATCAACTAAGTAATCAACCCTAGTAATCAACTAAGTAATCAACCCTAGTAATCAACTAAGTAATCAACCCTAGTAATCAACTAAGTAATCAACCCTAGTAATCAACTAAGTAATCAACCCTAGTAATCAACTAAGTAATCAACCCTAGTAATCAACCCTAGTAATCAACCCTAGTAATCAACTAAGTAATCAACTAATAAAGACTAGTAATCAACAAAATAATTAGCGCAAGTAAACAACACTCATAATCAACACTCATAATCAACACTCATAATTAACACTCATAATCAACACTCATAATCAACCCAAGGCACAATGGGTTACGGTGTGTACACAGTATATAAGATGAGACTGCTGGTTGGCGCAGAGTTCAAGCATCATCACATTAAGGGTCCTCCGTCATGATACTAGGGGGGAAGAGTAGGTCCGCACTGGAAATAAACAAGGAGAAAGCGGCAGCATTGCAGTCATGTGCACTTATGTGGATTGACTCTCTTATTGGTCAGCTGGTGGGTGGGTGACCACTTCTAGGATGCTGAAAAGGAGCGGTCAGTGCTTGTTTGATGTGCTTGAAGGGTTGTGCTAGGTTCCTGGGCCAATGTTTTCCACTTTCCAGCGTGCTGAGCGGACAGCACGCTGGACTTGTGATCCTGTGGTAATGGGTTCGATCCCAGGCACCGGCGAGAAACAATGGGCAGAGTTTCTTTCACCCTATGCCCCCCTGTTACCTAGCAGTAAAATAGGTACCTGGGTGTTAGTCAGCTGTCACGGGCTGCTTGCTTCCTGGGGGTGGAGGCCTGGTCTAGGACCGGGCCGCTGGGACACTAAAGCCCCGAAATCATTCTCAAGATAATCTCAAGAAGATGACATAAATTAGGCTCATCACATTCCTCAGACCAGTATTTTTTTGCAAACGTATTTTGGAACTGGCTGTACCCGGCCACGCGTTGCTGTGGCTCAGGTACACATGAGCCACAGCAGCCTTACCCTGTCCCTCAGTCCTCCCCCACTATTCCCCCCTCCCCCGTCCCCTCGTCCTCCCAACCATTCCCCACTCCTTCGTCCGATGCATTCCCAAATGATCTGATGTTCCCAGCACTGAAAAATAAGAACAGTTAAAAAATAAGATGAAAAAATATATAAATATACTATACTCACGACATGAACGGTATGAAAAACAATACGGCTCATTTCCAACGCAATGTCACACAAAATAATTAAATCAAAATGAAAATAAATCAAAATCTATGAAAATTAAATTTATCAATGCAATCAGAAACATTGAAATGGAATCATAACATATTTGGTATAGCGTGTGTTGCTATTATGTGCAACAGATGGCGCTGTTTAAAACAAAAAACATGTTTTTACTTGTCACAGGTGTGGCATCTATATAGTAGGTATATAAAACCACGCGCATATCCGAATGGAACATTGTGTCAAAATTTCAAAGCAATCAGGAAGAACTTTCGGAGATTACAGCGTGTGTTGCTCTTACGTCCAACAGATGGCGCTGTTTAAAAAAAAAAAAAAACATTTTTCCTGTCAGGTGTGGCAAGTATATAGTAGGTATATAAAAACACGCGCCTATTGGAATGCAACGTTGTGTGAACATTTCAAAGCAATCGGTGAAGAACTTTCGGAGATAAGCGATTTTGAACAAATGATCATTTCCATTTTGATTTATATAGATTAATAAATTAAGTGTCAAAATTGAACTAAAAAAACAAAAACGAGGTTCCCTCTACCTGTTTTCTATTTTTCAAGCTCACGAATTGGTGGAAAATTGAACATAAACAAAGTTAGATATGTTGATATGCAATTAGTGCACTAATTAACCACCAATGACGTAAAAATTGCATGGGTTTAACTCAAATAAAAACACCGCAATATCGACGCAACGGCCCTCGATACATTAGGATACTTGCGCGTCTTATTAAACCACTTCGAAACTCCCGCCTCTCCAAGTCGTAGTAATGACGGCCGTCGCCGCCAGTCGCTATAGTGGCGCTCCGATCGTGATTACATGCTCGCGGTGGGATAAACAAAAGCGCTGTTGCCGCTACTACAACGAGTCGTAGCGCAACGTTGACGCTATTTCTCAGTGTATAAGTGTCCAAGGAACAGCCAGGATACAAGTGTCCAAAGGAACACATGGAACGTCAAGTAGCGACGGGAAGTAAGTGTAATGGTACTTTTCCCAGTTTAATTGGACAGTTAGCGAACTACGGCTCTGACCTGGCTGGGGGGGGGGGGGGGGTGAGAGACGCAGCTGCCAGGCGCAAGACTTGGCACTCTTGCTACCTCTGATAGGCTACAGGAGCCCTCTTGCTACCTCTAGTAGGCTACAGGAGACCTCTTGCTACCTCTAGTAGCCTACAGGAGGCCTCTTGCTACCTCTGGTAGGCTACAGGAGCCCTCTTGCTACCTCTGGTAGGCTACAGGAGCCCTCTTGCTACCTCTGGTAGGCTACAGGAGCCCTCTTGCTACCTCTAGTAGGCTACAGGAGGCCTCTTGCTACCTCTAGTAGCCTACAGGAGACCTCTTGCTACCTCTGATAGGCTACGTGAGACCTCTTGCTACATCTGATAGGCTACAGGAGCCCTCTTACTACCTCTGGTAGGCTACAGGAGGCCTCTTGCTACCTCTGGTAGGCTACAGGAGGCCTCTTGCTTCCTCTAGTAGGCTACAGGAGCCCTCTTACTACCTCTGGTAGGCTACAGGAGGCCTCTTGCTACCTCTGATAGGCTACAGGAGCCCTCTTACTACCTCTGGTAGGCTACAGGAGACCTCTTGCTACCTCTGGTAGGCTACAGGAAGCCTCTTGCTTCCTCTAGTAGGCTACAGAAGGTCTCTTGCTACCTCTGGTAGGCTACAGGAAGCCTCTTGCTACCTCTAGTAGGCTACAGAAGGTCTCTTGCTACCTCTGATAGGCTACAGGAGTCCTCTTGCTACCTCTGATAGGCTACAGGAGTCCTCTTGCTACCTCTGATAGGCTACAGGAGTCCTCTTGCTACCTCTGATAGGCTACAGGAGACCTCTTGCTACCTCTAGTAGGCTACAGGAAGCCTCTTGCTACCTCTAGTAGGCTACAGGAAGCCTCTTGCTACCTCTAGTAGGCTACATGAGGCCTCTTGCTACCTCTGGTAGGCTACTGGAGACCTCTTGCTACCTCTGGTAGGCTACAGGAGACCTCTTGCTACCTCTGGTAGGCTACATGAGGCCTCTTGCTACCTCTACTAGGCTACATGAGGCCTCTTGCTACCTCTGGTAGGCTACAGGAGCCCTCTTGCTACCTCTAGTAGGCTACAGGAGGCCTCTTACTACCTCTGATAGGCTACAGGAGACTTCTTACTACCTCTGATAGGCTACAGGAGCCCTCTTGCTACCTCTGATAGGCTACAGGAAGCCTCTTGCTACCTCTAGTAGGCTACAGGAAGCCTCTTGCTACCTCTAGTAGGCTACAGAAGGCCTCTTGCTACCTCTAGTAGGCTACAGGAGGCTACAGGATAAAGTTAGAGATTGTAGAAGAAAGGAAATAGCAAAAGGGATAGGCGGACAGGTGATAGAGACCCGGGCACAGCCGGGTAACCCTCTCCTATCCTAGTACTTTACAAATGACAACATTTAAACATACGAATGTTCGTAAACATATCAAATATTTACCGTAAATTCGCCAAATGTTTACGTAAATTTACCCATACGATTGTTCTATATATCTACTTCTATATGTAGATATAAATCTACATTTATATCGACTGTAAATGTTGGACTCTGTCTGATTGGAGCCCATGGTTGATGGGGGAGTTATTCTACTGGTTGATGGGGGAGTTATTCTAGTGGTTGATGGGGGAGTTATTCTAGTGGTTGATGGGGGAGTTATTCTAGTGGTTGATGGGGGAGTTATTCTAGTGGTTGAT
>NW_025573260.1:15000-50347 GCF_020424385.1 Procambarus clarkii
CTGAGGCTGATAGACTGCATCAGGGGCCCTGCTGAGGCTGATAGACAGCATCAGGGGCCCTGCTGAGGCTGATAGACCACATCAGGGCCCCTGCTGAGGTTGATAGACAGCATCAGGGGGCCCTGCTGAGCCTGATAGACAGCATCAGGGCCCCTGCTGAGGCTGATAGACAGCATCAGGGGCCCTGCTGAAGCTGATAGACAGCATCAGGGGCCCTGCTGAGGCTGATAGACAGCATCAGGGCCGCTGCTGAGGTTGATAGACCGCATCAGGGCTCCTGCTGAGGCTGATAGACAGCATCAGGGCCCCTGCTAAGGCTGATAGACAGCATCAGGGCCCCTGCTAAGGCTGATAGACAGCATCAGGGGCCCTGCTGAGGCTGATAGACAGCATCAGGGCCCCTGCTAAGGCTGATAGACAGCATCAGGGGCCCCTGCTGAGGTTGATAGACCGCATCAGGGGCCCCTGCTGAGGCTGATAGACCGCATTAGGGCCCCTGCTGAGGCTGATAGACAGCATCAGGGCCCCTGCTAAGGCTGATAGACAGCATCAGGGGCCCCTGCTGAGGTTGATAGACCGCATCAGGGGCCCCTCCTGAGGCTGATAGACAGCATCAGGGGCCCTGCTGAGGCTGATAGACTGCATCAGGGGCCCTGCTGAGGCTGATAGACCGCATCAGGGCCCCTGCTGAGGCTGATAGACAGCATCAGGGGCCCTGCTGAAGCTGATAGACAGCATCAGGGGCCCTGCTGAGGTTGATAGACCGCATCAGGGCTCCTGCTGAGGCTGATAGACAGCATCAGGGCCCCTACTAAGGCTGATAGACAGCATCAGGGGCCCCTGCTGAGGCTGATAGACCGCATCAGGGCCCCTGTTGAGGCTGATAGACAGCATCAGGGCCCCTGCTAAGGCTGATAGACAGCATCAGGGGCCCTGCTGAGGCTGATAGACAGCATCAGGGCCCCTGCTAAGGCTGATAGACAGCATCAGGGGCCCTGCTGAGGTTGATAGACCGCATCAGGGGCCCCTGCTGAGGCTGATAGACAGCATCAGGGGCCCTGCTGAGGCTAAGACCGCATCAGGGCCCCTGCTGAGGCTGATAGACAGCATCAGGGGCCCTGCTGAGGCTGATAGACTGCATCAGGGGCCCTGCTGAGGCTGATAGACCGCATCAGGGCCCCTGCTGAGGCTAAGACCGCATCAGGGCCCCTGCTGAGGCTGATAGACAGCATCAGGGGCCCTGCTGAGGCTGATAGACCGCATCAGGGGGCCCTGCTGAGGCTGATAGACCGCATCAGGGCCCCTGCTGAGGCTGATAGACAGCATCAGGGGCCCCTGCTGAGGCTGATAGACCGCATCAGGGGGCCCTGCTGAGGCTGATAGACCGCATCAGGGCCCCTGCTGAGGCTGATAGACAGCATCAGGGGCCCCTGCTGAGGCTGATAGACCGCATCAGGGGGCCCTGCTGAGGCTGATAGACCGCATCAGGGCCCCTGTTGAGGCTGATAGACAGCATCAGGGGCCCTGCTGAGGCTGATAGACCGCATCAGGGGGCCCTGCTGAGGCTGATAGACCGCATCAGGGCCCCTGCTGAGGCTGATAGACAGCATCAGGGGCCCCTGCTGAAGCTGATAGACTGCATCAGGGCCACTACTGAGGCTGATAGACAGCATCAGGGCCCCTGCTGAAGCTGATAGACTGCATCAGGGCCCCTGCTGAAGCTGGTAGACAGCATCAGGCCCCTGCTGAGGCTGATAGACTACATCAGGGCCCCTGCTGAGGCTGATAGACCGCATCAGGGACCTTGCTGAAGCTGATAGACCGCATCAGGGGGCCCTGCTGAGGCTGATAGACCGCATCAGGGCCCCTGTTGAGGCTGATAGACAGCATCAGGGGCCCTGCTGAGGCTGATCGACCGCATCAGGGGGCCCTGCTGAGGCTGATAGACCGCATCAGGGCCCCTGCTGAGGCTGATAGACAGCATCAGGGGCCCCTGCTGAAGCTGATAGACTGCATCAGGGCCCCTGCTGAAGCTGGTAGACAGCATCAGGGGCCCTGCTGAGGCTGATAGAGCGCATCAGGGGGCCCTGCTGAGGCTGATAGACCGCATCAGGGCCCCTGCTGAGGCTGATAGACAGCATCAGGGGCCCCTGCTGAAGCTGATAGACTGCATCAGGGCCACTACTGAGGCTGATAGACAGCATCAGGGCCCCTGCTGAAGCTGATAGACTGCATCAGGGCCCCTGCTGAAGCTGGTAGACAGCATCAGGCCCCTGCTGAGGCTGATAGACTACATCAGGGCCCCTGCTGAGGCTGATAGACCGCATCAGGGACCTTGCTGAAGCTGATAGACAGCATCAGGGCCCCTGCTGAGGCTGATAAACTACATCAGTGCCCCTGCTGAGGCTGATAGACAGCATCAGGGGCCCTGCTGAAGCTGATAGACAGCATCAGGGGCCCTGCTGAGCCTGATAGACAGCATCAGGGGCCCTACTGAAGCTGATAGACAGCATCAGGGGCCCCTGCTGAGGCTGATAGACCGCATCAGTGGCCTTGCTGAGGCTGATAGACAGCATCAGGGCCCCTGCTGTGGCTGATAGACTGCATCAGTGGCCCTGCTGAGGTTGATAGACAGCATCAGGGCCTCTGCTGAGGTTGATAGACCATATCAGGGGCCCCTGTTGAGCCTGATAGACAGCATCAGGGGTCATCTTCTTTGTTGCACCCTCCCCCACCCCCTAGAAAGCAGCCCGTGACAGCTGTCTAACTCCCAGGTACCTATTTACTGCTAGGTGAACAGCGGGCATCAGGATGAAAGAAACATTTTGCAAATTTGTCTCCGCCTCCATCGGGGATCGAACCCGGAACCTCAGGACTACGAATCCGAAGCGCTGTCCACCCAACTATCAGGCGAACTAAACGTAGATGCTTTCCAAACTTTCAAGTATATCTGCTACGACCCCCCTACAACGACCACTGCACATAACAAAGACCTCCCAACAGCGACCACTGCACATAACAAAGACCTCCCAACAGCGACCACTGCACATAACAAAGACCTCCCAACAGCGACCACTGCACATAACAAAGACCTCCCAACAGCGACCACTGCACATAACAAAGACCTCCCAACAGCGACCACTGCACATAACAAAGACCTCCCAACAGCGACCACTCCACATAACAAAGACCTCCCAACAGCGACCACTCCACATAACAAAGACCTCCCAACAGCGACCACTCCACATAACAAAGACCTCCCAACAGCGACCACTCCACATAACAAAGACCTCCCAACAGCGACCACTGCACATAACAAAGACCTCCTAACAGCGACCACTCCACATAACAAAGACCTCCCAACAGCGACCACTCCACATAATGACTATTTTAAACGACCCATCATCTCTTCACTAAATGATTTCCACCCTTATATAATGGGAACCCCGATAGCACCGGCCACCTCTTTACTAAAGGACTGACCCCTCTATTGTGACCGTTTACAATAACGACCACATGAAAATACTGACCAGATAAAGCGACCATACCCCCCCCCTGCTCTTAAAGCTACCGGAATCATACAACTATCTTCATCTCCTCATAAAACAGCGCCATTCCCCCATTCCTAGCGGACTGGGAATGGGGGATTCTTCATCAATGTTACTACAATTTCTCCCCCCTGGCCTAGCCAACTATCCCCTTAATCGTTAATTGCCGAGATAACGAGCCGTTGAATGGCTGAAACTTCAATTACTGCTGACTCGTACATAGTCACGCCTGACATATACTCCCTGCTGACCTCTGACCCCTCGACTGACCTGACGGCTGACCTCTGACCCCCTCGAATGACCTGACGGCTGACCTCTGACCCCTCGAATGACCTGACGGCTGCCCTCTGACCCCCTCGAATGACCTGACGGCTGCCCTCTGACCCCTCGAATGACCTGACGGCTGCCCTCTGACCCCTCGAATGACCTGACGGCTGCCCTCTGACCCCCTCGAATGACCTGACGGCTGACCTCTGACCCCTCGAATGACCTGACGGCTGACCTCTGACCCCTTGAATGACCTGACGGCTGCCCTCTGACCCCCTCGAATGACCTGATGGCTGACCTCTGACCCCTCGAATGTCCTGACGGCTGCCCTCTGACCCCTCGAATGACCTGACGGCTGTTCTCTGACCCCTCGAATGACCTGACGGCTGCCCTCTGACCCCTCGAATGACCTGACGGCTGACCTCTGACCCCTCGAATGACCTGACGGCTGCCCTCTGACCCCTCGAATGACCTGACGGCTGACCTCTCGAATGACCTGACGGCTGACCTCTGACCCCTCGAATGACCTGACGGCTGACCTCTGACCCCTCGAATGACCTGACGGCTGACCCCTTGCTTTCCCCTTGGCTGACAGCCCTTATTCCCTGACACAGCCACTAAATGGTATCTCCCCATTTCCCCATTCGTTAAATAGAATTCGAATTATAGTTTTCAATTTTGTAGCATACATTTCAAATACAACATTCAGTATCTAATGTTAAATCGATAATACAGCAGCCAGTATTCAATGTTAATACGATAATACAACAGGCAGTATAAACAACCCATCCTCCTGTTCAGATAGTACCTATTGTGACTATTGTCAAGTCAGAATTCATACATACTTAGCTTTTAGATAGTAAGTATACTGACTAGCGATGAATTCTTTTAAAACAAATGAACCTACAACACAAATGTTCCTAGGCCTAGTATAGTACATATATGTACTATATTAGGCCTCAGATAGCGTGAATTAGGCCTAAGGAGGTTAGGATAGTTTGTTTTGTTTGTCAAAGCAACACAAGTAAACAATTGTTTTCCGGTTATATATATATACAATATATATATATATATATATATATATATATATATATATATATATATATATATATATATATATATATATATATATATATATATATAACCTAATTATCAAAATAATAATAATAGATATATACCAATATGATAATTATATAATAATTATAAATAAGTTTTATAATTAAATAATCGACCCCAACAATTCTTAAAAGTTGATAAGAATAAGATTAAAATATTATAACAGATAATGAACAGTTTATATCCCGTCTTGAACAAACTGTAGAGCCAATTGGACTGAAGGGTTGTTAAGGCTCGACAAACTGCCCTTGTAGTTGGCTCCATAAATCAACAGCCAGCTTCGGAGCCAGTATTTACCCAGGTCGTTACTGAATCTAATCTTTTAATTTCAACGATGGGGGGGGGGGTGGTTGGGTAATTAAGGGGGGGGGGTGAAAGGCACTAAGACGGAATGACCATGTTGCACTCGGAAGGGATATGGGGACCAGGAGCTGGCACTCGGGCTTGGAGTGAAGGAATGAGGGCTTAAATCTCTTGGAACATCGGGAATCGAACCCCCGACCATGCAAGATGTGAGACCGCGTCACTAAACTTGACTCACTCAGCACACATTTCACTCAGCACACACCTGACACTCAGCACACACCTGACACACTCAGCACACACCTGACTTACTCAGCCCACACCTGACACACTCAGCACACACCTGACACACTCAGCACACACCTGACACACTTAGCACACACCTGACTTACTCAGCCCACACCTGACACACTCAGCACATACCTGACTTACTCAGCCCACACCTGACACTCAGCACACACCTGACACACTCAGCCCACACCTGACACTCAGCACACACCTGACACACTCAGCACACACCTGACTCACTCAGCACACACCTGACTCACTCAGCACACACCTGACACACTCATCCCACACCTGACTCACTCAGCACACACCTGGCTCACTCAGCACACACCTGGCTCACTCAGCACACACCTGACTCACTCAGCACACACCTGACTCACTCAGCACACACCTGACCCACTCAGCACACACCTGACTCACTCAGCACACACCTGGCTCACTCAGCACACACCTGACACACTCAGCACATACCTGATTCACTCAGCACACACCTGGCTCACTCAGCACACACCTGACTCACTCAGCACACACCTGACTCACTCAGCACACACCTGACACACTCAGCACACACCTGACACACTCAGCACACACCTGACTCACTCAGCACACACCTGACACACTCAACACACACCTGACTCACTCAGCACACACCTGGCTCACTCAGCACACACCTGACTCACTCAGCACACACCTGACTCACTCAGCACAAACCTGACTCACTACACACCTGACTCACTCAGCACACACCTGACACACTCATCCCACACCTGACTCACTCAGCACACCTGGCTCACTCAGCACACACCTGGCTCACTCAGCACACACCTGACTCACTCAGCACACACCTGACACACTCATCCCACACCTGACTCACTCAGCACACACCTGACTCACTCAGCACACACCTGGCTCACTCAGCACACACCTGACTCACTACACACCTGACTCACTCAGCACACACCTGACACACTCAGCACACACCTGACACACTCAGCACATACCTGATTCACTCAGCACACACCTGACCCACTCAGCACACTCCTGACCCACTCAGCACACACCTGACACACTCAGCACACACCTGACACACTCAGCACACACCTGACACACTCAGCACACACCTTACTCACTCAGCACACACCTGACCCACTCAGCACACACCTGACACACTCAGCACACACCTGACTCACTCAGCACACACCTGACACACTCAGCACACACCTGACTCACTCAGCACACACCTGACACACTCAGCACACACCTGACTCACTCAGCACACACCTGACCCACTCAGCACACACCTGACTCACTCAGCACACTCCTGACCCACTCAGCACACACCTGACGCACTCAGCACACACCTGACCCACTCAGCACACACCTGACTCACTCAGCACACACCTGACACACTCAGCACACACCTGACACACTCAGCACACACCTGACACACTCAGCACACACCTGACTCACTCAGCACACACCTGACTCACTCAGCACACACCTGACTCACTCAGCACACACCTGACACACTCAGCACACACCTGACTCACTCAGCACACACCTGACACACTCAGCACACACCTGACTCACTCAGCACACACCTGACTCACTCAGCACACACCTGACTCACTCAGCACACACCTGACACACTCAGCACACACCTGACACACTCAGCACACACCTGACTCACTCAGCACACACCTGACTCACTCAGCACACACCTGACTCACTCAGCACACACCTGACACACTCAGCACACACCTGACTCACTCAGCACACACCTGACACACTCAGCACACACCTGACTCACTCAGCACACACCTGACTCACTCAGCACACACCTGACTCACTCAGCACACACCTGACACACTCAGCACACACCTGACACACTCAGCACACACCTGACTCACTCAGCACACACCTGGCTCACTCAGCACACACCTGACTCACTCAGCACACACCTGACTCACTCAGCACACACCTGACACACTCAGCACACACCTGACTCACTCAGCACACACCTGACACACTCAGCACACACCTGACTCACTCAGCACACACCTGACTCACTCAGCACACACCTGACCCACTCAGCACACTCCTGACCCACTCAGCACACACCTGACCCACTCAGCACACACCTGACCCACTCAGCACACACCTGACCCACTCAGCACACACCTGACACACTCAGCACACACCTGACTCACTCAGCACACACCTGACTCACTCAGCACACACCTGACCCACCCAGCACGCACCTGACCCACTCAGCACACACCTGACCCACTCAGCACACACCTGACCCACTCAGCACACTCCTGACCCACTCAGCACACACCTCACCCACTCAGCACACACCTGACTCACTCAGCACACACCTGACTCACTCAGCACACACCTGACACACTCAGCACACACCTGACCCACTCAGCACACTCCTGACCCACTCAGCACACACCTGACCCACTCAGCACACACCTGACTCACTCAGCACACACCTGACACACTCAGCACACTCCTGACCCACTCAGCACACACCTGACACACTCAGCACACACCTGACTCACTCAGCACACACCTGACACACTCAGCACACCTGCCAATCAATAATCAAACTACTTCAATCACACAAACTAGTGCAAATGTCTCTTACTGATCAATAATATCAATATTATCCCTTGTGTGGGATTAATATCTGATCAATAATGATGCTATGGGATTAATATCTCCCTCTGATCAATAATGACGCTATGGGATTACCATCTCCCTCTGATCATTAATGACGCTATGGGATTAATATCTCCCTCTGATCAATAATGACGCTATGGGATTAATATCTCCCTCTGATCAATAATAACGCTATTTGATTAATATCTCCCTGTGATCAATAATGACGCTATGGGATTAATATCTCCCTGTGATCAATAATGACGCTATGGGATTACCATCTCCCTCTGATCAATAATGACGCTATTCCCTACATTCCCCTACTTCAATAACCTCCTCCCTGGTCAATATTCTTGGTAATACTCATCCTCCATTATTGCAATTATCTTCCAGTGATCAATAATCAAGCTAATCCCCCACTCCCTGATAGCGGTCATCTTACCCCTGGATAATACTGTTATTAATCTCTCTACTGTCTCCTGGAGCGGTTATCATATTCTGGTCAATACTCATGTTATCCCCTCTTGTGGATAATATTATTCGCTGACACATCTGGTGTCTACGATCTTGCAACGGTAGATACTCGCTCTAGTTATCTAATTTTTAGATATCATACTGAACTCGTTATCATTAAGAAGCAAATGGGCTTATTGGAGCTTTTTTTTTTTATAAAATATCCGAAATTGCAGAAATGTTCATTAATTAGCTTTGGTAATTTAACACGCGGTTGAAGTGACTTTTAACGGTGTTAATATTTTGAGTAATGACCAGAGGGAAGTCATTTGCGTTATTGCTACGGGGAATTGCGTATAGAACACTTGAAATAATTACTGCAGTAATATCCAGGTATCAACACCCAGGTACCTATTTTACTGCTAGGTAACAGGGTGGCATAGGGTGAAAGAAACTCTGCCCAATGTTTCTCGCCGGCGCCTGGGATCGAACCCAAGAACACAGGATCACAAGTCCAGCGTGCTGTCCGCTCGGCCGACCGGCTCCCTTATAATACAAGTAAATAATGTGATAAAATTGATGTAAACTCAAAAAAACATCAATTTGCTGCAATGAATAATAAAGTAACAATCAAATAGTAGTGAAAAGAAAATTAATATAAGTAAATACTATTACTACCATTACTACTAATAGTAATAATGGGATGATGTCTCAAAGTTGGCAAGTTGAAGTAATTAATTTCGGAGTCTATTCCCTGGAAACACAAACCGAAACTGTCTCTATTTTCCGCTTGTTACAACTTGTAATAAAGTTGTTACATCTTGGCTTAACGTGTTTATGACGTATTAGAACGTTGTTACAACTTGCTATATTGGTTGTTATAACTGGTTAGGAAGTGTTAAAACTTGTTCGAACGTTGTATCAACGTCGTAGTTTCGGTGTGTGTTTGGCGGGTTAACCCTTGCATGATGCTTGCACCACTACCATTGGAGGAGCGCCTGAGCAACACTGCATATAGAAGCTATGATTGCAAGTACAGGACTTGGACTAAACATAGCTAGGAATGCCCGACGGAATCTCATCCTGGGTACTAACTAACTTCTAGAGGAGCCTGTAGAGGAGTTTGTAGAGCCTGTAGAGGAGCCGTACAAGCGCTCAGCATTTGTAATGAATCAGTTGAGAGGGGAGAACTGCCAGAGAGCTGGAAGAAGCACATATTAACTATATGAAAGGAAATTCCCATATGACTATGAAATACAAGAATGGGTTACACTGCATTTTGCTTGACTGAGAAAAAGCGTTTGACGCTATCCTAAGGGATGCTCTTACACTAATTGGTGTAAGAGTAATTAGCTCTTGATAATTGCTCTTAATAACCCGAGCTGTAATAACGGTTGAGTAACGGATGAACATTTACATGAGTGACAGAGTGTCAGAGCTGACAGGGGAGGATTAAGAACAGGGAAACCACCGGATTAGCGCAAGAATCTTATTCTAGATAAGATAAGAACATAAGAATTAAAGTAACTGCAGAAGGCCTATTGGCCCATACGAGGCAGCTCCTATTTATAACCACCCATAAGTGCTATCTTGTAAGATAACACTTACTTACACACACGAGTGAGTGTGACACTCAACACACTCTCCTGTGTGTTGAATGGCCTAACCTCTCCCGTGTATTGAGTGGCCTAACCTCTCCCGTGTATTGAGTGGCCTAACCTCACCCGTGTATTGAGTGGCCTAACCTCACCCGTGTATTGAGTGGCCTAACCTCACCCGTGTATTGAGTGGCCTAACCTCACCCGTGTATTGAGTGGCCTAACCTCACCCGTGTATTGAGTGGCCTAACCTCCCCGTGTGTCACATTGTGAGAGACGGCTGCGCAAATCACAGCCTTAAACACCTACAGAAGAGTGCCAAGTGTCTTAGCGAGCAGCAGTACCCGAAGCGGCTGGCGATGGGACCATGTTATACATCGAAGTAGCGCCTCGAAGTCCCGAAGAACGCTGTTGACGGGAAGGTTTATCGAAGTCAGCGTCTGGTGGGACTTCGGCGGGTGAAGATCTGGCCCCCAGGGAAGGGTATGAGGTGGACCCCAGACCCCTTCGCTGGGGTCTGGCTGGACCCCCAGACCCCTCTTCGCTGGGGGGGTCAAGAGCCCTCATCCACAGAAGATAGCGAGAGTGCGTTGGGGACGAAGCCGAGAACGAAGACGTTCGTTGCCAAATTGGTATCATAAAATGATTCGTGATGAATATGGGTTGACAGCTTGGAACAAGGTATCTTTACCATCCTACAGCGCCACTCTGATGGATAGAACAACGGCCCTGGACAGATGTCTAGCCTTCAAGAGGGAAGAGAATCCTTCAAAATACTAAGAACAGCAAATTATTCAATGGATATCATGCAAGGAATACTGACGGAAAAGATAACACATACACAAGAGATAAAGAATGCATAGCCAGAAAGAATAAAGGAGGAATCAGACGGGAATATAAGATAGGAGGGGATGTAATCAGACCCCAATTATTCAGATATC
Organism: Procambarus clarkii; assembly: GCF_020424385.1. NCBI lineage: Eukaryota > Metazoa > Arthropoda > Malacostraca > Decapoda > Cambaridae > Procambarus > Procambarus clarkii. The sequence continues at coordinate 26,185 of NW_025573260.1, forward strand.
ATAGAGGTCTGGGACTGAAATATATATATATATATATATATCTGAATATTTATATATACAGATTGCTGTATGCTGCATTCTCCCCGGTTAAGTGAAGCACCTCTGGCCAGTAACTGAATGGGTGACAATGTGAAGAACCATACCAATATCTTCTTGGACCTCGACAAGTCTCTTCGTGTTCCATACAATATCATATCAACACCTGACTACATCCTATATACACAGAGTATATATCATATATCACCTCTTGATAAATTAATGATAGGCGTCAGAGGTAGTCTGACGACTCCAGTAGTCCTCCAGGTTGCAATTCTTTTGACCATATCGTGGCGGAGTGGTTTAGAGCGTGGGTCTGGGGAAATGCATGGGTTCGAATCGTCATCACAGCTCCTCTGGATTTTCTGCATTTGATATATTTTCAAGATATCGAAAGCCTGGCAAAGTTACAAAAGGACTATATTTAATGTTTTTGATACAATAAGAAGCGGTTTTAGAAACAATCAGATTCATTAAAATACAGATTTAGATAAATAATACAATAAGATACAGTTTTAGATACAAAATAATACAATAAGATACAGTTTTAGATACAAAATAATACAATAAGATACAGTTTTAGATACAAAATAATACAATAAGTTACAGTTTTAGATACAAAATAATACAATAAGATACAGTTTTAGATACAAAATAATACAATAAGATACAGATTTAGATACAATATAATACGATAAGATAGAGATTTAGATACAAAATAATACAATAAGATACAGTTTTAGTTACAAAATAATACAATAAGATAGTTTTAGATAAAAATAATACAATAAGATACAGTTTTAGATACAAAATAATACAATAATAAACAGTTTTAGATAAAAAATAATACAATAAGATACAGTTTTAGATACAAAATAATACAATAAGATACAGTTTTAGATACAATAAGAAGCAAATGGATCGACAGGCGTTACATATGGAGATTGACACCTAGCAAGACGGGGTTCAAGAGCTGAAGCTCGACTTTGGAATCACTATCAAGTGACGCTAAGAGCGCCCTCACACGCGCGCGCGCGCACACACACACACACATACACAGCTGTAACATGTAACAGTTGAGAGGCGGGACCAAAGAGCCAGAGCTCAACCCCCGCAAGCACAATTAGGTAAGTACACACACACACACACAGGGATCTGGTAGCTGAGTGGACAGCACAAGGGAATCACAATCCTGTGGCCCGGGTTCGATTCCTGGCGACGGCAGAGTTTCTTTCACCCTAATGCTACTGTTTACCAATCAGTAAATATGTACCAGGGAGTTAGTCAGCGGCTATGGGCTGCTTCCTGTAAATGTGTGTGTGTGTGAAAAAAATTAGTTGATTGATTGATTGACAGTTGAGAGGCGGGACCAAAGAGCCAGAGCTCAACCCCTGTAAGCCAACCCGTTCTCGCACTTTCGTACAGTCAATATTGACTTATTAAATAAGTGCATATGTAACATACTAATTGATTGTGAATATTTTAGTTTACCTTGAAAAGCTTCATAGACAACACCGACCTTACCTAACCTTCTTAGTATGTTAAGATAAGCATCTTATTGCTTCGTAATTACAATTATTACTTAACCTATACCTATAATAGGTATAATTGTAATTAAGAAGCAATAAGATGCTTATCTTAACATACTAAGAAGGTTAGGTAAGGTCGGCGTTTTCTATGAAGCTTTTCAAGGTAAACTAAAATATTCACAATCAATTAGTATGTCACATATGCACTTATCTAATAAGTCAATATTGACTGTACGAAAGTGCGAGAACGGGTTGGTAAGCACTACTAGATGAGTGCACACTCACACAATCGTCAAGAAGGTTAGGCTCGGCCGGGAATCACGTCGCAATAAGAGGTTAATTTTCGGGTTGCAGGAAGTTAACACAGTCTTCTCGGTAAAGGAACTATTCTGGAGAACTAATTAACGAGGCTCTTTCATCCTGGAATTTAAAGGGGGTTACAAAAATATTAATTTTTTTTTACAGGACAAAAAAAAATCTAAAAAAGTATAAGCGTTAGCCGAGCTCACCTAATAGTACTAACTGCAGATATAGCTTCTCTGCACAAGGGGGGTAGTAAAGATTTGGCCAAAAATCATAGCCCAGTTGTACTAACATCCCACAACAGTTGTACTAACATCACACATAATATCAGTTTTTCAAAGAATTCTTATGAATCAATTTTCCAGTTTTATGGAAAATAATGAACTACACAACCCAAGAAAACATGGATTTAGAGTGGGAAGATCCTGTCTGTCACAGTTACTCAACCACTATGACAGAATCACAGAAGTCTTAGAGAAAAGGCAAAATACAGACATTGTAAGACACAGGGTACAGGACACAGGGTACTGGACACAGGGTACTGGACACAGGGTACAGGACACAGGGTACAGGACACAGGGTACAGGACATAGGGTACAGGACACAGGGTACAGGACACAGGGTACAGGACACAGGGTACAGGACACAGGGTACAGGACACAGGGTACAGGACATAGGGTACAGGACACAGGGTACAGGACACAGGGTACAGGACATAGGGTACAGGACACCGGGTACAGGACACAGGGTACAGGACACCGGGTACAGGACACAGGGTACAGGACACAGGGTACAGGACACAGGGTACAGGACACAGGGTACAGGACACAGGGTACAGGACACAGGGTACAGGACACAGGATACAATACACAGGGTACAGGACATAGGGTACAGGACACAGGGTACAGGACACAGGGTACAGGACACAGGGTACAGGACACAGGGTACAGGACACAGGGTACAGGACATAGGGTACAGGACACAGGGTACAGGACACAGGGTACAGGACACAGGGTACAGGACACAGGGTACAGGACACAGGGTACAGGACACAGGGTACAGGACACAGGGTACAGGACACAGGGTACAGGACACAGGGTACAGGACACAGGGTACAGGACACAGGGTACAGGACACAGGGTACAGGACACAGGGTACAGGACACAGGGTACAGGACATAGGGTACAGGACACAGGGTACAGGACACAGGGTACAGGACACAGGGTACAGGACATAGGGTACAGGACACCGGGTGCAGGACACAGGGTACAGGACACAGGGTACAGGACACAGGGTACAGGACACAGGGTACAGGACATAGGGTACAGGACACAGGGTACAGGACACAGGGTACAGGACATAGGGTACAGGACACCGGGTACAGGACACCGGGTACAGGACACAGGGGTACAGGATACAGGAATACAGGACACAGGGTACAGGACACAGGGTACAGGACACAGGGTACAGGACACAGGGTACAGGACATACGGTACAGGACACAGGGTACAGGACACAGGGTACAGGACATAGGGTACAGGACACAGGGTACAGGACACAGGGTACAGGACATAGGGTACAGGACACCGGGTACAGGACACAGGGGTACAGGATACAGGAATACAGGACACAGGGTACAGGACACAGGGTACAGGACACAGGGTACAGGACATACGGTACAGGACACAGGGGTACAGGACACAGGGTACAGGACACAGGGGTACAGGACACAGGGGTACAGGACACAGGGTACAGGACTCACGGTACAGGACACAGGGTACTGGACACAGGGTACAGGACACAGGGTACAAGACACAGGGTACAGGACACAGGGTACTGGACACAGGGGTACAGGACACAGGGTACAGGACACAGGGTACTGGACACAGGGGTACAGGACACAGGGTATAAGACACAGGGTACAGGACACAGGGTACAGGACACGGGGGTACAGGACACAGGGGTACAGGACACAGGGTACAGGACACAGGGGTACAGGACGCAGGGTACAGGACACAGGGGTACAGGACACAGGGGTACAGGACACAGGGTACAGGACTCACGGTACAGGACACAGGGTACTGGACACAGGGTACAGGACACAGGGTACAAGACACAGGGTACAGGACACAGGGTACAGGACACAGGGGTACAGGACACAAGGGTACAGGACACAGGGTACAGGACACAGGGTACAGGACATAGGGTACAGGACACAGGGTACAGGACACAGGGTACAGGACTCAGGGTACAGGACACAGGACACAGGGGTACAGGATACAGGGGTACAGGACACAGGGTACAGGACACAGGGTACAGGACACAGGGTACAGGACATACGGTACAGGACACAGGGTACAGGACACAGGGTACAGGACACAGGGTACTGGACACAGGGTACTGGACACGAGGTACAGGACACAGGGTACAGGACACAGGGTACAGGACACAGGGTACTGGACACAGGGTACAGGACATAGGGTACAGGACACAGGGTACAGGACACAGGGTACAGGACACAGGGGGTACAGGACACAGGGTACAGGACTCACGGTACAGGACACAGGGTACTGGACACAGGGTACAGGACACAGGGTACAATACACAGGGTACAGGACACAGGGTACAGGACACAGGGTACAGGACACAGGGTACAGGACACAGGGTACAGGACATAGGGTACATGACACAGGGTACAGGACACAGGGTACAGGACACAGGGGTACAGGACACAGGGTACAGGACACAGGGTACAGGACACAGGGTAGAGGACATAGGGTACAGGACACAGGGTACAGGACACAGGGTACAGGACACAGGGTACAGGACACAGGGTACAGGACACAGGGTACTGAACACAAGGGTACAGGACACAGGGTACAGGACACAGGGTACTGGACACAGGGGTACAGGACACAGGGTACAAGACACAGGGTACCGGACACAGGGTACAGGACACAGGGGTACAGGACACAGGGTACAGGACACAGGGTACAGGACACAGGGTAGAGGACATAGGGTACATGACACAGGGTACAGGACACAGGGTACAGGACACAGGGGTACAGGACACAGGGTACAGGACACAGGGTACTGGACACAAGGGTACATGACACAGGGTACAGGACACAGGGTACTGGACACAGGGGTACAGGACACAGGGTACAAGACACAGGGTACAGGACACAGGGTACAGGACACAGGGGTACAGGACACAGGGTACAGGACACAGGGTACAGGACACAGGGTAGAGGACATAGGGTACATGACACAGGGTACAGGACACAGGGTACAGGACTCAGGGTACAGGACACAGGACACAGGGGTACAGGACACAGGGTACAGGACACAAGGTACAGGACATAGGGTACAGGACACAGGGTACTGGACACAGGGTACAGGACACAGGGTACAGGACACAGGGTACAGGACACAGGGTACAGGACACAGGGTACAGGACACAGGGTACAGGACACAGGGTACAGGACACAGGGTACAGAACACAGGGTACTGGACAGAGGGTACAGGACACAGGGTACTGGACACAGGCTACAGGACACACAGGCTACAGGACACAGGCTACAGGACACAGGCTACAGGACCTACTCACAGAAGGAAAGCAAACATGTAAAAGATCTGGGAATTATAATATCTGACGACCTGACATTTAGTGAACATAACCGAGCAAATATAGCGGCGGCGGCGGCCAGGACAATGATAGGATGGATTATGAGAACGTTCACATCCAGAGACCCAACAGCAATGTTAATACTATTTAAATCACTGGTGCTGTCCCGTCTTGAGTATTGCTCAGTACTCACTTCCTCCTTCAAAGCGGGAGAGATCTCTGAATTAGAGGGAACATAGAGAACATATTGTCGAGCCTCAGGTCGGGCTCGGAGAGTGGCAAAACTCCCAAAACCTTCTTCAGGTATGATCCAGGTATGATCCTGGGTATTTGAACCTCACAACCCTTCTATAATATATATTTTTAAATTTAAGAATCTTTCCCTACTTGTAATTCATACTCATTACTATTGTGTACTTTCCCCACAGCACACGAATTATATATATATATATATATATATATATATATATATATATATATATATATATATATATATATATATATATATATATATATATATATATATATATATATATATATATATATTACAGACCGAAAAAGTAAGATTAATAATTCTAACACGAATTTTCTCGATCTTTCTTACGTTTCTTTTCACTGTTGATGATAATTCAAAGATCAATTCTCCAAAATTCCTTTTTATTTCTAGTCTGACGCGACACTTGAGCGCGTTTCGTAAAACTTATTACATTTTCAAAGACTTTAGTTTACAAACACACAACTGAAACTGAATAGAGCTTACACATCTTCGATTTTATATCTACATTTGGGTGAGGTGGATGAGGTGAAAACAAACTTTCAACAATGGGTATTGAATGGGTATTAAATTCAAACACAAGACAGAACACGAATCAATGGGTATTGAATGGAAGTAATTGTAGAAAGCCTATTGGTCCATATTTCTTGATTCTTCTATATTGGAGCGGAGTCTTGAAGTGGGTAGAATATAGTTGTGCATTAATTGGCTGTTGATTGCTGGTGTTGACTTCTTGATGTGTAGTGCCTCGCAGACGTCAAGCCGTCTGCTATCGCTGTATCTATCGATGATTTCTGTGTTGTTTGCTAAGATTTCTCTGGTGATGGTTTGGTTGTGGGAAGAGGCTATATGTTCCTTAATGGAGCCCTGTTGCTTATGCATCGTTAAACGCCTGGAAAGAGATGTTGTTGTCTTGCCTATATACTGGGTTTTTTGAGGCTTACAGTCCCCAAGAGGGCATTTGAAGGCATAGACGACGTTGGTCTCTTTTAAAGCGTTCTGCTTTGTGTCTGGAGAGTTTCTCATGAGTAGGCTGGCCGTTTTTCTGGTTTTATAGTAAATCGTCAGTTGTATCTTCTGATTTTTGTCTGTAGGGATAACGTTTCTACTGACAATATCATTCAGGACCCTTTCCTCCGTTTTATGAGCTGTGGAAAAGAAGTTCCTGTAAAATAGTCTAATAGTGGGTATAGGTGTTGTGTTAGTTGTCTCTTCAGAGCTTGCATGGCGTTTCACTTTCCTTCTTATGATGTCTTCCATGAAACCATTGGAGAAGCCGTTGTTGACTAGGACCTGCCTTACCCTACAGAGTTCTTCGTCGACTTGCTTCCATTCTGAGCTGTGGCTGAGGGCACGGTCGACATATGCGTTAACAACACTCCTCTTGTACCTGTCAGGGCAGTCACTGTTGGCATTTAGGCACATTCCTATGTTTGTTTCCTTAGTGTAGACTGCAGTGTGGAAAACTCCGCTCCTTTCCATGACTGTTACATCTAGAAAGGGCAGCTTCCCATCCTTCTCCATCTCGTAAGTGAAACGCAACACAGAATTCTGCTCAAATGCCTCCTTCAGCTCCTGCAGATGTCTGACATCAGGTACCTGTGTAAAAATGTCGTCAACATACCTGCAGTATATGGCGGGTTTCAAGTTCATGTCGACTAAGACTTTTTACTCGATGGTACCCATGTAGAAGTTTGCAAACAGGACACCTAGGGGAGAACCCATGGCGACCCCCATCTACTTGCTTATACATGTGTCCTTCCGGGCTCAATATATATATATATATATATATATATATATATATATATATATATATATATATATATATATATATATATATATATATATATATATATTAAACTCTATGGCCTCTTGGGATTCGAACCCAGGCCATCGTAGGTCTCGTCATTAACTGTTCATTGAAACTGTGTAACTAATTGGCCTTGAACAAGTCCTCATAAAGTCCATCATATTTATCTACGACTCTTGACAGGAAACACCACCCTGCCTTTGACACCTGACAGCCGTCAGAGGACAACAAGATCAAAGACCAACACACACACACACAATGGTTATTGGAGTCAATGGGTATTTGATGCTTGTATGTCCCTCTTGCTCTGTGTGGAGACCTGAGGCTTGTTAGTTCTGTGTTTCTTCCTCAAAGTGTGTGTGTGTGTGTGTGTGTGTGTGTGTGTGTGTGTGTGTGTGTGTGTGTGTGTGTGTGTGTGTGTGTGTGTGTGTGTGTGTGTGTGTGTGTGTGTGTGTGTGTGTGTTGTGTGTGTGTGTGTGTGTGTTTGTGTGTGTGTGTGTGTGTGTGTGTGTGTGTGTGTGTGTGTGTGTGTGTGTGTGTGTGTGTGTGTGTGTGTGTGTGCTTACCTAATTGCTTACCTAATTGTGCTTGCGGGGGTTGAGCTCTGGCTCTTTGGTCCCGCCTCTCAACCGTCAATCAACTGGTGTACAGATTCCTGAGCCTATTGGGCTCTATCATATCTACATTTGAAACTGTGAATGGAGTCAGCCTCCACCACATCACTTCCTAATGCATTCCATTTGCTAACTACTCTGACACTGAAAAAGTTCTTTCTAACGTCTCTGTGGCTCATTTGGGTACTCAGCTTCCACCTGTGTCCCCTTGTTCGCGTCCCACCAGTGTTGAAAAGTTCGTCCTTGTTTACCCGGTCGATTCCCCTGAGGATTTTGTAGGTTGTGATCATGTCCCCCCTTACTCTTCTGTCTTCCAGTGTCGTGAGGTGCATTTCCCGCAGCCTTTCCTCATAACTCATGCCTCTTAGTTCTGGGACTAGTCTAGTAGCATACCTTTGGACTTTTTCCAGCTTCGTCTTGTGCTTGACAAGGTACGGGCTCCATGCTGGGGCCGCATACTCCAGGATTGGTCTTACATATGTGGTGTACAAGATTCTGAATGATTCCTTACACAGGTTCCTGAACGCCGTTCTGATGTTAGCCAGCCTCGCATATGCCGCAGACGTTATTCTCTTTATGTGGGCTTCAGGAGACAGGTTTGGTGTGATATCAACTCCTAGATCTTTCTCTCTGTCTGTTTCATTAAGTACTTCATCTCCTATTCTGTATCCTGTGCCTGGCCTCCTGTTTCCACTGCCTAGTTTCATTACTTTGCATTTACTCGGGTTGAACTTCAACAGCCATTTGTTGGACCATTCACTCAGTCTATCCAGGTCATCTTGTAGCCTCCTACTATCATCCTCTGTTTCAATCCTCCTCATAATTTTTGCATCGTCGGCAAACATTGAGAGGAACGAATCTATACCCTCTGGGAGATCATTTACATATACCAGAAACAGTATAGGTCCAAGGACTGACCCCTGCGGGACTCCACTTGTGACGTCTCGCCAATCTGAGACCTCACCCCTCACACAGACTCGTTGTCTCCTGTTGCTTAGGTATTCCTCTATCCACCGGAGTACCTTCCCTCTCACTCCAGCCTGCATCTCCAACTTTCGCACTAGCCTCTTGTGTGGCACTGTATCAAAGGCTTTCTGACAATCCAAAAATATGCAGTCTGCCCACCCTTCTCTTTCTTGCCTTATTTTTGTTGCCTTATTTTTTGCCTTGTGTGTGTGTGTGTGTGTTTGTGTGTGTGTGTGTGTGTGTGTGTGTGTGTGTGTGTGTGTGTGTGTGTGTGTGTGTGTGTGTGTGTGTGTGTGTGTGTGTGTGTGTGTGTGTGTGTGTGTGTGTGTGTGTGTGTGTGTGTGTGTGTGTGTGTGTGTGTGTGTGTGTGTGTGTGTGTGTGTGTGTGTGTGTGTGTGTGTGTGTGTGTGTGTGTGTGTGTGTGTGTGTGTGTGTGTGTGTGTGTGTGTTTATGTGTGTGTGTGTGTGTGTGTGTGTGTGTGTGTGTGTGTGTGTGTGTGTGTGTGTGTGTGTGTGTGTGTGTGTGTGTGTGTGTGTGTGTGTGTGTGTGTGTGTGTGTGTGTGTGTGTGTGTGTGTGTGTGTGTGTGTGTGTGTGTGTGTGTGTGTGTGTGTGTGTGTGTGTGTGTGTGTGTGTGTGTGTGTGTGTGTGTGTGTGTGTGTGTGTGTGTGTGTGTGTGTGTGTGTGTGTGTGTGTGTGTGTGTGTGTGTGTGTGTGTGTGTGTGTGTGTGTGTGTGTGTGTGTGTGTGTGTGTGTGTGTGTGTGTGTGTGTGTGTGTGTGTGTGTGTGTGTGTGTGTGTGTGTGTGTGTGTGTGTGTGTGTGTGTGTGTGTGTGTGTGTGTGTGTGTGTGTGTGTGTGTGTGTGTGTGTGTGTGTGTGTGTGTGTGTGTGTGTGTGTGTGTGTGTGTGTGTGTGTGTGTGTGTGTGTGTGTGTGTGTGTGTGTGTGTGTGTGTGTGTGTGTGTGTGTGTGTGTGTGTGTGTGTGTGTGTGTGTGTGTGTGTGTGTGTGTGTGTGTGTGTGTGTGTGTGTGTGTGTGTGTGTGTGTGTGTGTGTACTCACTTATTTGTGCTTGCGGGGGTTGAGCTCTGACTCTTTGCTCCCGCCTCTCAACTGTCAATCAACTGGTGTACAGGTTCCTGAGCCTATTGGGCTCTATCATATCTACACTTGAAACTGTGTATGGAGTCAGCCTCCACCACATCACTGCCTAATGTATTCCATCCGTTAACTACTCTGACACTGGAAAAGTTCTTTCTAACGTCTCTGTGGCTCATCTGGGAACTCAGTTTCCACCTGTGTCCCCTTGTGCGCGTCCCACCCGTGTTAAACAGTTTATCTTTATCTACCCTTGTCAATTCCTCTGATAATTTTGTAGGTAGTGATTATGTCCCTCTAACTTTTCTGTCTTCCATCGACGTGAGGTTCAATTCGTGTAGTCTTTCCTTGCAACTCATGCCTCTTTGTTCTAGGACTAGTCTAGTGGCATACCTTTGAACCTTCCTGAGCTTCGCCTTGTGCTTATCTAGATAATGCCTCCACGTTGGATTGGTCCAACGTGACATACAACGTCCTGAATGATTCCTAACACAAATTTCTAAAGGCAGTTCTTATGTTGACGAACCTCGCATACGCCGCTGATGATATCCTTTTCATGTTAGTTTCCGGAGACAGGTTCGGTGTGATATCAATTCCGAGATCCTTTTTGTCCGTTTCCTAAAGGAATTTATCTTACATTTTGTACCTTGTGTCTGGCCTCCTGCTTCCTCTACCTAGTTTCATTATTTTACAAATATTTGAATTGAACTCTAGCAGCCATTTATTAGAAAATTCTCTCAGTTTATCCAGGTCGGCCGAGTCGGACAGCACGCTGGACTTGTGATCCTGTGGTCCTGGGTTCGATCCCAGGCGAGAAACAATGGGCAGAGTTTCTTTCACCCTATGCCCCCTGTTACCTAGCAGTAAAATGGGTACCTGGGTGTTAGTCAGCTGTCACGGGCTGCTTCCTGGGGGTGGAGGCCTGGTCGAGGACCGGGCCGCGGGGACACTAAAGCCCCGAAATCATCTCAAGATAACCTCAAGATAACCTACAATGAGAGGAATGAGAATATACCCCTGGAAGATCATTTACATATATGAGAAATCTTGAGGTGATAATGAGGTTATCTTGAGATGATTTCGGGGCTTTAGTGTGCCCGCGGCCCGGTCCTCGACCAGACCTCCACCCTCAGGAAGCAGCCCGTGACAGCTGACTAACACCCAGGTACCTATTTAACTACTACGTAACAGGGGGACATAGGGTGAAAAAAACTCTACCCCATTGTTTCTCGCCGGCGCCTGGGATCGAACCCAGGACCACAGGATCACACAAGTCCAGCGTGCTGTCCGCTCGGCCGACCGGCTCCCCTAACTAGAGAGAACATTTTAGCTGGACCGAATAAATGGTCTCTCGTCCAATCAACAGGATATTGACGGGAAATGGCCAATCACGATTAACCAATTTCAAAGGTTAATTACCGTCAGCAATTATCCCCCACCGGAACGTTTAGTTTGAGTTTGTTTGTTTATGTTTGTTTGCGTACTGGATACACACAAAAATATTCTGTTTGATTCGTTCTTCCTCAAATCTCTGTTGTTTGAAATGCTAGTTTAATATTTTGAATTTATTTAATAATTTATTTAGTTTATTTTTGTAATATTTATTTAATGTTTTATTTTAAATAAATTAGGTCTATGTTTATCATCCAATGTGAATGATTGTTTATGATTCTGATGACTGATTGATGAATAACTGTGGAAAATAATCATCCGTGAATAACTTAAGTATCATTCATGATTACCTCAAGTATCATCCTTGACCTCAAGTATCATCCTTGACCGCCTCAAGTATCATCCTTGACCGCCTGAAGTATCATCCTTGACCGCCTCAAGTATCATCCTTGACCACCTCAAGTATCATCCTTGACCGCCTCAAGTATCATCCTTGACCTCAAGTATCATCCTTGACGGTCTCAAGTATCATCCTTGACGGTCTCAAGTATCATCCTTGCCTGGAATCGTATCATACCAGCCTGAAAGCCTCATCATTAATTTAAACCTCAATTTAAACATTTGTCTCAGAATTGAGACCATTAAGCTACGAGCATATATTAAAACAACTAAATCTCACAACCACAGAGAGAAAGAACATAGACGTGATCACCACATACATGATACCGAGAGGAATAGACACGGTGAACAAAGACTTTCATGGAACTGAAAGAAATTTAGACGATACCTGGATACCTGGAAGCTGAAAACTGAAATGAATTGATGAAATGGTATTAAGATTTTGCTTCTTTTGCTGCCCCTACTGCTCTCTGGGTCCACACCACCTGCACCCACCTAACCACCTACCCACCTACCCACCACCTACCCACCTACCCACCTGAGACTGGAAATCTCCCAGAATTCTGGAAAAGACAGTCGTCTCTCTAATATTACAAGAAAAGGTCGTCAGACAATAGGCTCTAAATTACAGACGAGCGTCGCTGACAAGCATTTCACGTAAAGGCCTTTGAAAAAGTAATCAGATTGGACATTATCGAACACGTAGAAGGGCTAAAGTAATCAGATTGGACATTATTGAGCACGTAGAAGGGCTAAAGTAATCAGATTGGACATTATCGAACACGTAGAAGGGCTAAAGTAATCAGATTGGACATTACTGAGCACGTAGAAGGGCTAAAGTAATCAGATTGGACATTACTGAACACGTAGAAGGGCTAAAGTAATCAGCTTGGACATTATCGAACACGTAGAAGGGCTAAAGTAATCAGATTGGACATTATTGAGCACGTAGAAGGGCTAAAGTAATCAGATTGGACATTATTGAGCACGTAGAAGGGCTAAAGTAATCAGATTGGACATTATCGAACACGTAGAAGGGCTAAAGTAATCAGATTGGACATTATTGAGCACGTAGAAGGGCTAAAGTAATCAGATTGGACATTATCGAACACGTAGAAGGGCTAAAGTAATCAGATTGGACATTACTGAGCACGTAGAAGGGCTAAAGTAATCAGATTTGACATTACTGAGCACGTAGAAGAGCTAAAGTAATCAGATTGGACATTATTGAGCACGTAGAAGGGCTAAAGTAATCAGATTGGACATTATTGAACACGTAGAAGGGCTAAAGTAATCAGATTGGACATTACTGAGAACGTAGAAGGGCTAAAGTAATCAGATTGGACATTACTGAGCACGTAGAAGGGCTAAAGTAATCAGATTGGACATTATCGAACACGTAGAAGGGCTAAAGTAATCAGATTGGACATTATCGAACACGTAGAAGGGCTAAAGTAATCAGATTGGACATTATCGAACACGTAGAAGGGCTAAACTATCCCACCCAAACTGACAGCGTGGATTTAGAAGGAAAAAGTCGCGCCTGACAGCTCTATGACAAGAAATAATAAGGAGACAATAAGTAATAAGTACTGAAATAAGGAAAAAAAAACAGAGCCCTGACTAAACCTCCTTTTCCTAGACGATAAAAAAAGCAATTTTCAATACCTTTTCCTCATGAAACAGCTGTCCTAACTCTGCAAACACAACTGTGACAAACATGTGAATGCACCACCCCAACAAACACACGACTACCCCACACACAAAACACCGAACAAACCCCCAATCCAAACAACAAACCCCCAATCCAAACAACAAACCCCCAATCCAAACACCAAACCCCCAATCCAAACAACAAACCCCCAATCCAAACAACAAACCCCCAATCCAAACAACAAACCCCCAATCCAAACACCAAACCCCCAATCCAAACAACAAACCCCCAATCCAAACACCAAACCCTTGGTCAAGATCTAATTAATGTGCTTCTCTTAGCTGAAGGAATATTATATGAGTAGGCGTGGCTCGGGGCTCGTCTCTCGACCTGCTTCAGGGAAATGCTTACTGAATTGTTAATCAACTGCAAATACCTGTTATCATTGTAGCATTTATCGCTCTTGTGCGCTGGGTAACATTGCAAGAGTCGACGTTGGCTTTAATCGTGGCAGTGGGGAAAAATATAAGTTGTTTCTCTTTAATATTTCTTTATTTGTTTGGGAGAAATAGCGAAGGATGACGAGGGAAAGAAGGAGGAGAAAGGAAATTAGGAAGAACAGAGGCGGAAAAGAGAGAGAGAGAGAGAGAGAGAGAGAGAGAGAGAGAGAGAGAGGGGGACAGGGTGGAGAGAGAAAAGAGAGAGAGAGAGAGAGAGAGAGAGAGAGAGAGAGAGAGAGAGAGAGAGAGAGACACAGACAGACAGACAGACAGACAGATTTATAAAGAAAACAAAAACAGATATATAGAGAAAAAACATCAAATATCTTATTAACATATATATTTTCTGATTGTGATATATATTATTGTGATATAGTATATCACAATAAACTATATTTTCGTGTCCTCGATAACACAAACAAGAATCATTGGTATATCTCGCTCGTTAAACTCAACCACTTGAACCATCACCACCGTTCATTGTCAATACTTACCTTGTATTATTTAAAAATTAAGATATCTTAATTAAAATTAAGATATCTTAATTAAAAATAAGATATCCTAATTAAAATTATGATATCCTAATTAAAATTATGATATCCTAATTAAAATTATGATATCCTAATTAAAATTATGATATCCTAATTAAAAATAAGATATCCTAATTAAAATTATGATATCCTAATTAAAATTATGATATCCTAATTAAAATTAAGATATCTTAAATTAAAAAATATTAGAATTAGGATAAAATTATATAAAAAATTAAGATAATTCTAAATATTGTTTAGAATTAGAATTCTTATCTGCATTACAGCTTGATGTGAGACATCGCCAACCGTTCTCAGTTGATATCATTAGTTCTTAGGTTCTTAGACATGATATCTACTTAGGTTCGTCAACGTGCTACTAAGACAACTACTGACCTTGGCAAAGCGACGACCACAACAGTTGCCTAACTCCTCCTGGATATCATTTTACCACTCAAGAAACAGGTGAAAGAAAAAACGAAAGAAAAGAAAGAAAGAAAAAACGAAAGAAAAGAAAGAAAGGAAGAAACAGGTGAAAGAAAAAAAACTACGAATCCTGCCTTAATTTTTCCTTCGTGGACTGATATATATATATATATATATATATATATATATATATATATATATATATATATATATATATATATATATATATATATATATATATATATATATATATATATATATATATATAATCTTTGGACAACACCCACCAGTGGGACTCGAACCCAGAAAGCACAACTACCTTCCAGTAGCTGGCATAACTAGTATGCTTTAACCCACTACGCCATCAACCTTACAAAAGAAGTAGATAGTTCGAGATATATATATCTCAAACATCTCTACCTCCCGAAGGCACCAGATGAGTGAGGGGTCAGTCGGAGGTAGAGATGTTTGAGATATATATATCTCGAACTATCTACTTCTTTTGTAAGGTCTGATGGCGTAGTGGGTTAAAGCATACTAGTTATGCCAGCTACTGGAAGGTAGTTGTGCTTTCTGGGTTCGAGTCCCACTGGTGGGTGTTGTCCAAAGATTGTTTATCTTCACTTGTGGTTTATGCAAGTATAGGCTTATATATATATATATATATATATATATATATATATATATATATATATATATATATATATATATATATATATATATATATATATATATATATATTACGCTTCTTTTCCATCTCAGCACCACCTAATCACCTTTCCCCTCACTCTCCTATTCCATTTCCCCCCCCCCACAACCCCTCCCCCCCCCCTTCCCACACCCCCTCCCCCCTCCCCAACCACCCCCACCCCCCCCTCCGGTCTCGAACTCTACACGTTAACAAGATTAACGGCGCCTAACGTGACTTGGGAAATTTACCCTCCCTTTTCTTGCAAGGAAAATGTCTGCCGTCTTGATAATTGAGGATTTGCTCTGACTCCTTCATCAAACTGACGTACGTCAAGGTGTGGGAGACCGGGCCGCGGGTATGGCGGGCACGCAGGTCAAAGGTCACATAGGCAGACTGTTTATTAGAGGTCATAGAGTTAATTTGAGTTTATGGGAGTGTTGATTTGTAAGGTGTAGTTAGGGTGTTAATTCAAAGGTTTTTGTACTGTTGAATCTCAAGGTCATTGGGGTCACAGGGGTCACTGGGGTCACTGGGGTCACTGGGGTCACTGGGGTCACTGGGGTCACAGGGGTCACTGGGTTTCTTTCAATGTTTGCTGATGATGCAACAATTATGAGGAGGATTATGACAGAGGAAGATAGTATGAGGCTACAAGATGACCTAGACAAACTGAATGAATGGTCCAACAAATGGCTACTAAAGTTTAACCCGAGTAAATGTAAGGTAATGAAACTTGGAGGTGGAAACAGGAGGCCAGACACAGGATAGCGGATGGGAAATGAAGTACTTAATGAAACGGACAGAGAGAAAGATCTAGGAGTTGATATCACACCAAACCTGTCTCCTGAAGCCCACATAAAAAAGATAACATCTGCTTCGAGTGCGAGGCTGGCTAACATGAGAACAGCCTTCAGGAACCTGTGTAAGGAATCATTCAGAATCTTGTACACCACATATGTAAGACCAATCCTGGAGTATGCGGCCCCAGCATGGAGCCCGTACCTTGTCAAGCACAAGACGAAGCTGGAAAAAGTCCAAAGGTATTCCCCTAGACTAGCCCCAGAACTAAAAGGCATGAGTCACGAGGAAAGGTTGTGTGAAATGCACCTCACGCAACTGGAAGACAGAAGAGTAAGGGGAGACATGATCACAACCTAAAAAATCCTCAGAGGTATTGACAGGGTAGATAAAGATAAACTGTTTAACACTGGTGGTACGCGAACAAGGGGACACAGGTGGAAACTGAGTACCCACATGAGCCACAGGGACGTTAGAAAGAACTTTCTCAGTATCAGAGTAGTTAACAGATGGAATGCATTAGGCAGTGATGTGGTGGAGGCTGACTCCATACACAGTATCAAATGTAGATATGATAGACCCCAGTAGGCTCAGGAACCTGTACACCAGATAACTAAGAGTCGAGAGGCGAGGCGGGACCAAAGAGCCAGACCTCAACTCCCCCGCAAGCACAACTAGGTGAGCACACACATTATGGTAATGCCCAAACTGTAGCACTACATCAGCCCTAGACCTGACAACAAGCACAAAGTGGATTTATGTATTCAAGCCGCGTAATTAGGAGGCTGAGAGAGCCAGGGTCGTTACAGCCGCTCTCTAAGACTGTCGCGAGAACCAGTTTCCGGGGGGCGGGGGTCGTAAAGATGCGGATATTATGGATGAAATGGGATCTGGGGTCGTAACGACCGGACGACCATCAAGTTCTGTGTTTACGACAGCCCTGAGTCACTCCCTGCATGGCTAACGGTACGACTCCTCTCTCTCTCTGACACGACCATCCACCACTTCGTCTAAGACGACCATCACTCTCCCTCTCTAAGACGACCATCACCACCTCGTCTAAGACGACCATCACCCTCCTTCTCTAATACGACCACCACCACTACCACCCCCTCTAACACGACCATCACGACCCACAGAATGGTGCATAGAATGGTCGTCCAACGACCCACAGAATGGTGCATAGAATGGTCGTCCAACGACCCACACAATGGTGCATAGAATGGTCGTCCAACGACCCACAGAATGGTGCATAGAATGGTCGTCCAACGACCCACACATTGGTGCATAGAATAGTCGTCCAACGACCCACAGAATGGTGCATAGAATGGTCGTCCAACGACCCACAGAATGGTGCATAGAATGGTCGTCCAACGACCCACAGAATGGTGCATAGAATGGTCGTCCAACGACCCACACAATGGTGCATAGAATGGTCGTCCAACGACCTACACAATGGTGCATAGAATGGTCGCCCAACGACCCACAGAATGGTGCATAGAATGGTCGTCCAACGACCCACACAATGGTGCATAGAATGGTCGTCCAACGACCCACACAATGGTGCATAGAATGGTCGTCCAACGACCCACACAATGGTGCATAGAATGGTCGTCCAACGACCCACAGAATGGTGCATAGAATGGTCGTCCAACGACCCACACAATGGTGCATAGAATGGTCGTCCAACGACCCACACAATGGTGCATAGAATGGTCGTCCAACGACCCACACAATGGTGCATAGAATGGTCGTCCAACGACCCACACAATGGTGCATAGAATGGTCGTCCAACGACCCACACAATGGTGCATAGAATGGTCGTCCAACGACCCACACAATGGTTGTCTTGAGGTTGTCTTGAGATGATTTCGGGGCTTTTAGCGTCCCCGCGGCCCGGTCTTCGACCAGGCCTCCACCCCCAGGAAGCAGCCCGTGACAGCTGACTAACACCCAGGTACCTATTTTACTGCTAGGTAACAGGGGCATAGGGGTGAAAGAAACTCTGCCTATTGTTTCTCGCCGGCGCCTGGGATTGAACCCAGGACCACAGGATCACAAGTCCAGCGTGCTGTCCGCTCGGCCGACCGGCTCCCAAATGATGGTGCATAGAATGGTCACCCACCACCCACACAATGGTACATAGAATGGTCACCCACCACCCACACACAATGGTACATAGAATGGTCACCCACCACCCACACAATGGTGCATATAATGGTCACCCACCACCCACACAATGGTGCATAGAATGGTCACCCACCACCCACACAATGGTGCATAGAATGGTCACCCACCACCCACACAATGGTGCATAGAATGGTCACCCACCACCCACACAATGGTGCATAGAATGGTCACCCACCACCCACACAATGGTGCATAGAATGGTCACCCACCACCCACACAATGGTGCATAGAATGGTCACCCACCACCCACACAATGGTGCATAGAATGGTCACCCACCACCCACACAATGGTACATAGAATGGTCACCTACCACCCACACAATGGTACATAGAATGGTCACCCACCACCCACACAATGGTACATAGAATGGTCACCCACCACCCACACAATGGTACATAGAATGGTCACCCACCACCCACACAATGGTACATAGAATGGTCACCCACCACCCACACAATGGTGCATAGAATGGTCACCCACCACCCACACAATGGTGCATAGAATGGTCACCCACCACCCACACAATGGTGCATAGAATGGTCACCCACCACCCACACAATGGTGCATAGAATGGTCACCCACCACCCACACAATGGTGCATAGAATGGTCACCCACCACCCACACAATGGTACATAGAATGGTCACCCACCACCCACACACAATGGTACATAGAATGGTCACCCACCACCCACACAATGGTACATAGAATGGTCACCCACCACCCACACAATGGTACATAGAATGGTCACCCACCACCCACACAATGGTACATAGAATGGTCACCCACCACCCACACAATGGTACATAGAATGGTCACCCACCACGCACACAATGGTACATAGAATGGTCGTCCAACGACCCACAGACTGGAATTAATAAACGATCAAAATCTAGTCTCTGCTGCTAGATCAGTTTTTATATCTATATAATACCTATATTAAATATTTATATCAATAAATCTCTACCTTATCCTCTCTATTGTACAAGTGTTAATTTTATTATATTTTATATCAGTGTTCTATATTGTTATATTATTGAAAAATTATTTAAGGGGTATTAAAGTAATGAAGCATAATACATTAGTTTATAACTTCATAAGGTATTTTATAATCTATTGTTGTGCTAGTGGCTACCTAAGCGGGTGAATCGGGCCATATTACTTCATAGTGTTCAAACAATGTTAATTCAAGTGTTCAATGTTCAAAATGTCAATTCTCTCTAGCATTAGGTAAACATCTAAGGGGTTTTATAACACAGATGAGAGACATCTCTGGTGTTGGCTAGCTGCGTTCCCTTAGGTGACTATGGTGGTGGTGTGTGGAGGTCCACTGATTCGATTTGTAATATATTGTGAATTCAAAAGTTTGTTTTAGAGACTTGTAGCTTGTATTTATGCGATTGGGCAAGAAAGAGAGAGAGAGAGAGAGAGAGAGAGAGAGAGAGAGAGAGAGAGAGAGAGAGAGAGAGAGAGAGAGAGAGAGAGAGAGAGAGAGAGAGAGAGAGAGAGAGAGAGAGAGAGGCATCTTAAGCTGTCTCATATCTTTGAGCTTGGCTTTGAGACAACAGAGTGAATCGTCTCATTTATGTTCACACACAGTTTACGATATCAACCAGAAACTCAACCAAAGATTCCTTCGCTAATCTCTCTCTCTCTTCTCTCTCTCTCTCTCTAGATCACGTCTCTCTCTCTCTCTCTCTCTCTCTCTCTCTCTCTCTCTCTCTCTCTCTCACGTCTCTCTCTCTCTCTCTCTCTCTCTCTCTCTCTCTCTCTCTCTCTCTCTCTCTCTCTCTCTCTCTCTCTCTCTCTCTCTCTCTCTCTCTCTCTCTCTCTCTCTCTCTCTCTCTCTCTCTCTCTCTCTCTCTCTCTCTCTCTCTCTCTCTCTCTCTGTCTCTCTCTCTCTCTCTCTCTCTCTCGTCTCTCTCTCTCTCTCTCTCTCTCTCTCTCTCTCTCTCTCTCTCTCTCTCTCTCTCTCTCTCTCTCTCTCTCTCTCTCTCTCTCTCTCTCTCTCTCTGGACATATATTATTGGTTAAGTTCAACAAACTGGTTAAGTATAACCTTACAATGCTATAAATTAACCACCAATTAACACAGAGGTTGAATTAAACATCATCATGTTAACTATTTTAGATTAACGCTGAGAATTGTTTACTTTTTATTGAAAGTTTGCGTTGTAATTTTCACTTTGTCTCTTTCTTTCACCTGCGTTTCTGCCATGCTTCATGCCTTCTGTTTCTGCCATTCATTACCAAATTCCATGATATTTCCTTTCTCTATTTCCTTCTTTGTCTCTTTCACTCTACTTCAAACTCTTCCATTCTTCCTTCATCAACAAATCGTCAATATCTGCAGCTTATACAGGCGATGAGTCACAATAACGTGGCTGAAGTACCATCGTCTTGAGAATGGTCCAGGACGGACCGAAACGTCGTCGTCCCTTCAATTTCTAGTGTGTGGTCTGGTCAATATCTGCAGCTTCCGATCAAGTCAGCATGAAAAGTCTCTCTCACAAATAAAGTCTTGATACTGATACTGTGAGGGAGACGGTCGGCCGAGCGGACAGCACGCTGGACTTGTGATCCTGTGGTCCTGGGTACGATCCCAGGCGCCGGCGAGAAACAATGGGCAGAGTTTTTTTTCCGCCCTATGCCCCCTGTTACCTAGTAGT
Source organism: Procambarus clarkii (assembly GCF_020424385.1). Classification (NCBI taxonomy): domain Eukaryota; kingdom Metazoa; phylum Arthropoda; class Malacostraca; order Decapoda; family Cambaridae; genus Procambarus; species Procambarus clarkii. The sequence goes on from NW_025573260.1 coordinate 47,689, forward strand.
TAAATAGGTACCTGGGTGTTAGTCAGCTGTCACGGGCTGCTTCCTGGAGGCCTGGTCGAGGACCGGGCCGCGGGGACACTAAAAAGCCCCGAAATCATCTCAAGATAACCTCAAGATCATCTCCCGTCCTATCTTCTCAGAGAGAACAATGATGATTTCACTCTAGCATCATTATCATCATTATCAGCATCATCATCCCTCACCCTCTTTTTCCCCCTATTCTTCTGCCCTATCTACATCACCCTAGTTATAATGAAGGGAGCTGTTGGTTATAATTTGGGAAGAGCTAACTTAACTCATCTCCTAACTTTCTCAGTTCTTTCAACCTTTCCTTCAAGAAAATTTTAGTCACTGTTTCGTAATTAGCCTCTATTACCTATTCCTAATTATCCTATTACATTCTGTAAGTTCTCCCGTCTCTCCTTATTCTCCTCTTCCAAAACAAAGTTTAAAACAAATGCAAACAAAAGAGAATATATACAATACACAGCGTAGTGAATGTGAGAGAAAGCGAATGACGGGTAATTCACGTTACAAGCCGTTCTCGCACTTTCGTATAGTCAATATTGACTTATTAAATAATTGCATATATGACATACTAATTTATTGTGAATATTTTAGTTTACCTTGAAAAGCTTCATAGAAAACACCGACCTTACCTAACCTTCTTAGTATGTTAAGATAAGCATCTTATTGTTTCGTAATTACAATTATTACTTAACCTATTATAGGTATAGGTTAAGTAATAATTGTAATTACGAAGCAATAAGATCCTTATCTTAACATACTAAGAAGGTTAGGTAAGGTCGGTGTTTTCTACGAAGCTTTTCAAGGTAAACTAAAATATTCACAATATATTTGTATGTCACATATGCACTTATTTAATAAGTCAATATTGACTGTAAGAAAGTGCGAGAACGGGTTGCACGATAATACCAACAATAACAGTCTGCTTGACACAGCTAACATGAAGTGTGAGAGACGATTGTGCTGCTTAATTTTTATGCTGGAATCAGGAGTATTTTTTTTTTTTGTAATTTTTTTTGTAATTTTGTTTTCTGATTAAAATTGTTGAATCATGACAATTTGTTCAGACAGATCATTCTCATGAACTGCTATTGAATATAGTAAGATAACGAATGTTATCATGTGCAAGATAGCACAGTCTCCCAAAGTCCTATTTATGAGTAAAATGCCCTTTACAAACGACTCACAACTGATGACGATCAAATTATTCTCTCACAAATGTCCCACTTTCTTCCTATGTTCGAATCGCTTGTACTGCAACTATAGATTAATTTTATAAGAGTTGCAACACTAACTCAAACTTCTCCTTGGCCTTGTAAGAGTTCTTACAAGGTCTTGTGAGAACAGTCTTGTGGTAGTCTTGAAAATGCCGCTAGGACCCATAGCGTTTCAGACAGGTCCTAAATATTAAATTTTCCTGGAATAATGCCAAAGTTTTAAATAACAATACACAGAGAAGCTCTCTGTTTCAGGCAACAGAGAGTCTCTCTGGCTCTCTGTTTCAGGCAACAGAGAGTCTCTCTGGCTCTCTGTTTCAGGCAACAGAGAGTCTCTCTGGCTCTCTGTTTCAGGCAACAGAGAGGCTCTCTGGCTCTCTGTTTCAGGCAACAGAGAGCTTCTCTGGCTCTCTATTTCAGGCAACAGAGAGGCTCTCTGGCTCTCTGTTTCAGGCAACAGAGAGCTTCTCTAGCTCTCTATTTCAGGCAACAGAGAGCCTCTCTGGCTCTCTGTTTCAGGCAACAGACAGGCTCTCAGGCTCTCTGTTTCAGGCAACAGAGAGCCTCACTGGCTCTCTGTTCAGGCAACAGAGAGGCTCTCTGTTTCAGGCAACAGACAGGCTCTCAGGCTCTCTGTTTCAGGCAACAGAGAGCCTCACTGGCTCTCTGTTTCAGGCAACAGACAGGCTCTCAGGCTCTCTGTTTCAGGCAACAGAGAGCCTCTCTGGCTCTCTGTTTCAGGCAACAGACAGGCTCTCAGGCTCTCTGTTTCAGGCAACAGAGAGCCTCACTGACTCTCTGTTTCAGGCAACAGAGAGGCTCTCTGGCTCTCTGTTTCAGGCAACAGAGAGCTTCTCTGGCTCTCTATTTCAGGCAACAGAGAGGCTCTCTGGCTCTCTGTTTCAGGCAACAGAGAGCTTCTCTAGCTCTCTATTTCAGGCAACAGAGAGCCTCTCTGGCTCTCTGTTTCAGGCAACAGACAGGCTCTCAGGCTCTCTGTTTCAGGCAACAGAGAGTCTCTCTGGCTCTCTGTTTCAGGCAACAGAGAGTCTCTCTGGCTCTCTGTTTCAGGCAACAGAGAGGCTCTCTGGCTCTCTGTTTCAGGCAACAGAGAGCTTCTCTGGCTCTCTATTTCAGGCAACAGAGAGGCTCTCTGGCTCTCTGTTTCAGGCAACAGAGAGCTTCTCTAGCTCTCTATTTCAGGCAACAGAGAGCCTCTCTGGCTCTCTGTTCAGGCAACAGACAGGCTCTCAGGCTCTCTGTTTCAGGCAACAGAGAGCCTCACTGACTCTCTGTTTCAGGCAACAGAGAGGCTCTCTGTTTCAGGCAACAGAGAGCCTCTCAGGCTCTCTGTTTCAGGCAACAGACAGGCTCTCAGCTCTCTGTTTCAGCAACAGACAGGCTCTCAGGCTCTC
>NW_025573261.1:0-10000 GCF_020424385.1 Procambarus clarkii
AATTACGTTCTGCTTAGATATACTAAACGATATTTCACACACCAGATGAACACAGGAGAGGCGTCCTCGCGTCACACTTGCAAACGTTTCATAAGTACGTATTATGCGCCCGTAAATCTTGCATAAACAGTTCGTGACTCAAGACCTTCAGTTGATGTTAAAGATCTCCAACAAGAACACTATTTTAAACACCCTTAACAATCCCGAACGACCCCATCTGTAGAACCATTACTTCTTGGTGTTCAGAAACTTAATTTAATCCTTATTTTAAGAAGTTTTTAGAGACTGTGTAATGTCCTATGGCATTCTTTTCGCTCTGTTAGTTTGATGACTATGATGGCGTTATAACTATGGCAGTGTTATAACTATGGTAGTCTGATGACAGCATGTGAGAATGAATTATTAATTGAATGAAGAATCACGAACTATATAAAGGATGACTACCAAAAACATTTACGAAGCTTCTAATCATATCATTATATCTACACTAAAATTAGAATATATTAACACATATTTCCTTCTAAGCAAACACAAAATTAAATTATATACACACCATACTTCAAAGGAGAAGAGGAAACCGGTGGCTTGTCAAAGGTTCGCAGTGTGCACCTTTATTTCAAAGTAATCCATCAAGCCCCTTCATTAACCGATTCATTATTAATAATTCAAAAATAGCGAGAGAGATCGTTGATAACAAATTTACCATTATTATGCCTGCGCGATGTCATTTACTAGTAATAAAGAAAAAATTCCTGAGAATAGAAATTACTCCACTGAGAAAAATCGCTTCAAGGTTATGGCATGTGGAGGCCTTCCAACCATGACACGCATTTCTCCTAATCGATAACTATTATATATATATATATATATAATATATTATATATATATATATATATATATATATATATATATATATATATATATATATATATATGCGAACAAGCCTGAATGGTCCCCAGGACATATATAAGGAATATTTGCAACATCCGGCCAAGACCAAATGGCAGAAAAACTCGATTTTCAGCGCCCGCATCAGCATCAATTTCTGTTTGGTCATAATGAGCAAGAAGACGAGACGTGTTAAAATTGGGCTTAAGATACAATTTGTTATATTACATTTTCTCAAATGTCCAGAAGTTATTACTACACATAATCGTCTGAAGAAAATAATGTATATTGGAAGTTCTGGAAAAAAAGGTTGGGCAGATGAGGAAAAAGATACAAATAAGAAAGAGGAGAAAGAGAAGGTTAAGAGAAAGACGGAGAAGAAGAAAAAGAAGAATGAAAAGAATAATAATAATAATAATAATAATAATAATAATAATAATAATAATAACAATAATAATAATAGTAATAATAATATTAATAAAATAATAATATGAACAATAAGGAGAAGAAGAACCAAGAAGAAAAATAAGGAGAAACAATGAAGAGGTGGGAAGAAGAAAAGAGTACTGGGAATAAGAAGGAAAAACCACAACAAAAGTAAAGACAACATCATTAACAGGAATATAAAGACGACAAAACACAAGAGAAGGAAGAAATATCAGTGACAAGAAACAAATATTGTACAACAGATTACTAGTCAAAAATACAAAATACAAATTAATTAACCATAAATGTATTGGTAAAATAAAGTGACGATTCATGCGTTTGCGTCATAATCCCGTCTCATGCGTCACAATCCTGTCTCTTGTGCGTCACAACCAGGATTTTTGTCTGTCTACCTCGTCTCTTCAGCCCCACAACCCTGTCCTGTCTCCCTCATAACCAGGCCCCTTGTGCCTCAGACCCCCATCCTGTGCACATCACAACCCCATCCTGTTCTCGTCACAACCCCATCCTGCGCTCGTCACAACCCCATCCTGTGTACATCACAAGGGAAGCGCCACACTGGCAACAGAGACAGTGAGCAGAATGGCACCTTAGTGTGATGTTTTACGAGTGACGGCGATCAGTCTCTACACAGGAGCTGGCTAGGAATGTTGTCTCGCTGGGTTTGTTTTTTCCTCTCGCTATGTTTGCGAACGATTATTATCTTATCGAATACGATTACCTGCACATTTTGATAAGGAAGTGGGAGATGAGAGGAGGGGGACTGTTAAGAGAGGGATAAATACGGTGGGGAGAAGAGAAAGAAGGAGTTTTGGGTGAAGATCAGGGCAAGAGGATCGAAAGGAAGGAGATACGAATGTAAGGGGACTTGGGGAGGTATGGGGTGTTTTGTGTAGGGGACTGGAAAGCTGGGGTATTGGGGTTAAGTTTTTCTTGGGGTGTATTCAGGTGGGGTTATTGGGGTTGGGGGAGGGGCGGCAAGCTGCTAGGTAAGTATTTAAGGTGGAAAGATCCCCTGTTATTCGGGAGTAATGAACGCGAATTGTCCCAAGTAGCATGTCGATTATTTTTTTTATATTCTTCATAAAATTTGTACCCGTCCGTGGATTCTGATCCTTCACATTACACTACACCTTAAGCTTTATTATTATTATTATTATTTATATTATTATTATTATTATTATTATTAATATTCTGATTATTACTTTATGCCAGATGTTAGGATTTACTTTATTTATCAGACGTTTTATCCTGTACCTATCTTTTATTTAATGAAATTGTGCTGATAGTAATTCGTCTAATAATTTCAGAATTGTATATATATATAGATATGTATATATATATATATATATATATATATATATATATATAATATATATATATATATATATAATATATATATATATATATATATATTCCCAGCAATTTACAATGAAACTATTAATTGCCATGATACTGTCAACACAGAAAGAGTACAATAATAGAAACAAATTAAAAATAATATAATAATAATAATAAAATAATAATAATAATAATAATAATAATAATGTTAATAATATTATATATATATATATATATATATATATATATATATAATATATATATATATATATATATATATATATATTTGTTTATCTACAAAGTTTCATTATGCGTTGAGATGCATAAATCCTCGTACTGTCTTACCTTAGTTAATGTAATCTGACGCATTAAATGCTGGGAGGAAATTATAGCGCGCGTCTTGCCTTGCCAAGCATCTCTGATCCTGTTTGTAAACATAAGCGAGAAGCATCAACACCAGATTGAAGTAAATATAAAAGTAAATAAATGAATAAATAAACAATTCGGCAGTAATTATGCGCATCCAAAGCACTAATGAAAGATAACAATACAACGATTTTTAACGAGCTTTAAATAAAAAAAGTGAAGGAGAACTCAAAGAAAACCAAAGAAAAGGCGTGCTAGACATTCTGTTAAGAGAGAGTACGGTGGTATGAATGTGAATCACTGGATATTAGGATTCAGGGAGCAAGGAACAAGATCGGTGATGTGCCAGTAAAAGAGACGGATTCGCAGAGAATGATTCACAGATTCACGAAATTCTCGGAAATAATTTTAGAGAAACGAGTCGAAAGTGACGAATTCCCACTGACTACACGACCATGTCATAGGTGATAGCATGTCAAAAATTCTGTGTTAGACACACTCTACTTGCAGCTAGAGTTAGTGCTTATTCAAGTGTTTCTAGAGTCATTACGTCAGCACCAAGTGTCTCACTGGATTAGTTCAAATTAGTCCAAACAATTAATTATACCTGCGATCATTAGTGGTGAAAGTCGATACTCACTAACTCCTCGTATGTTGAAAGATTGGTAAACGATATATATATATATATATATCGTTTATATATATATATATATATATATATATATATATATATATATATATATATATATATATATATATATATATGTATATATATATAATATTATATTTTGAACCCCATCGGTAAAGACACTGAACAGGCATAAATCTAATAAGGTAGACGAAACACTGATAAACCATTGGTGTTTCCGCCGGCGATGAGTCTCAGGTGGATGTGCAAGATGGTTTGCCGACCACCGGCCTCCTCCTGCTCCGCCTCCTTCAGGAAGTTAAACGTATTTTGCTCGCCATTATGTTAGTCTCTAGTGAAAACTTTTAACTTTTTTGATGTCCTTAATACGATTCCATGAAAGAAAAATAATAATTTGCTAATAGGTAGCTGGACATAAAAGTAATAAATAATAAATTATGTGTTTGTGTGTGTGTGTGTGTGTAGGTGTGATTGTGCAATTAATATAAAACTACATTATTATGCTACTAAGCATTGACCCTTTTGAGTTGCAAAAAGTTTATATATATAACGAATCCTAACGAATGCCCACAACTATCACCTTTCCTGTATGTTGGTCTAAACGTCAAAAAATTACCCACACTCTCGAAAACTCAAATAAAGAACCTAATTCGACCTCATCTTAGTGCCCTGTACACCCTCACTATCAGAGAGATTAAACCGACAGGGTGAACTAGCAAGATGCAACACCACGGGCGCTACAGAGCTGAGTAGAGACACTTACAAGATTATTAGGGCTGAATGTCCTTTACTAACTCCAGAGTAGCGAAGATGGGAGAGGTTGAGAGAAGGGGGGAGGTGTGGGGGTGTGTGTGTGTGTATAGGGAGATAGGGGTTGGGAAAGGGGTTAAAGGCAGAAATAGTGGGGGGTTAGGGTGGAGGGCAATCATTCCAAGCTCTCTCAAGTATTTGCGCAACTCTCCCCCTTTCCTTCTCTCACACACTCACTCTCTCTTTTGCCCCCCCCCCCTCCCTCTCTCTCATTCTTTCATTTGCGCGACGGAACACCCCCCCCCCCCATTTCTCTTGGCGTTGTTCCCCGTATGCACTCCCTCCTACCCCCTAGCCCTTCCTCTACCACCCTACCCCTCCGTCTCCCTCCCTCCATCATCATCTCTCCACCACCACCAGTATCATTACCTTCACCACCACCACCACCACCACCACCACCACCACCACCACCACCGCCACACCACCTCCGGCCCCCACACCGACAATCTCTCGCAAAGGCTCGGTGACTACCCTGGGCGTCAGGCAGTGAGTGTGTATGTGTGCGATATATAGAGAGGATTTCGAACCAAGGCGAGTTAGTTAGCTCTCAGTGCTTCGATAGAGTGAGTGAAGGGAGGGGTAAGGAGGAAAAGGGGGCGGAGAGAGTGTCCAAGCCCCCCAACATCACCCCCACGCCTACTCCTTCATCCAATCCGGTCGTGTGAATGTGTCGTGTGTGTCTGTGTGTCGTGGCCAGGACTGTGGTAGTGGTGGCGGCGGCGGTGGTGGTGATGGTGGGTCGTGCTGGAGTTTTTGAATCCCTGACACCTCCTCCACAAACTTTGTACAATCCCATCCAACACCCAGCTGCTTATTACCGTATTTAATATCGTCGCCACAGAGATCACAACTTGTTAACAAGGCCACGACGACGACAAGCCGTGTGCCACAACCACGACCACCAGTACGACTGGTCACAGCGACACACACACAGCTGATGAGCGCCGCTGCCAGCGCTCCAAGCAGTGTCATTGCCGCTCCTCGCTGTCCACACACCCCCAGGATCTACTTACCGCTCAAACACCAGTGCTTCGTTGACGTTTTCTGGCCTTCGTAGGCGGATGGATTCATCCACGACTCTCGAGAGAGTTCGAGCTGTGACCTGGCGTTCACTGTCGTGTCGAGAAGAGCGTTTAATTAAGGCTTAGAGATCAGTTGTCCTAGTGTTCTAACACTGGCGGTCAGCGCCGCTGTACTCCCGCGACTTGAGTAAAACCTGCCAATTTCTTGTAAGAAAATTTTTATTTTTTCACTCCAGCTTTAGGTTTTTTCTTTTGCAATTTTGATCGAAATGTTTTGTTATTATGATTTTCTCACTAGCGAACTATTCTCACAATTTCCAATTAAGTATTTCTCGACTATTTCGAAAGAGGAGCGATCAAAAGAGAGACTTGAAGCTGTGTGCTGAGGAGCGGCCTAGTGGATCTCCTCTCACCGCACGCACAACCGGACAACACCAGACTACCCGCATGCGGCGGCAATAACCCTTTTTACTTCAATACTGACCACCTAAAAACTAAGCCTGTCCACCAATCACTAGGCCTAGACCCTCTAAATCCAGTCCTGTCCAAACCCCAAACCTCAGCGCTTTTCCCCCCCACCCCCAATGCCCCAAATCAGATACGCCTCCCAAGCTTGCTGACCGCGATCGTTGGGTTTACGGGGTAGTGTTGTTTTTTTCTCTGCCTGTGTCCGCGGTTTACCTGGCTACCTTACAAACATTAGGTATTGTTCATGTGGTCAGGGATATTTTTCGTATCATGCGGTCGAAAAATGGCGAGTTACAATCAAAGCCTAGCCAAATGGTTGGTTTTAATATTTAAACCCAATCGTTTGTGCCGGGGTGGAAAGCGTTTAAACTAGAATATTCAGTGAAACTGTATATATATATATATATATATATATATATATCTTCGAACAACAAACACGTAGAAAATCTATATGATGCAATGTGGATAGAACGTGTAGTGAAATAATGTGGCTGTGAGTGATGGAAGGGTGTGGGCGGGGAGGTAAGCGGGAGGGCGGACGCAGCGAAGCCGCTTCGCCATTTGCAGGTCCCGCCAACCAGGGCCGCAATGTCCGCTTGCCGCCGCCGCCTCCATTTTAAGCCGCTCCGCAATATTTCCCGGCCAATTGTCTCCTCGAGTGTGTTGTTAGGCGACTGTGATGATTATACTGCGAGAGGAGGCAGTGCGTGTTTATTCAGCGATGATCAGGAGTCAGAGACGTTCAGTGAACCAAAATGGCTATTAGTCTGGTGGACTTTGTTCGGCAAATGGCGTGACTTCGCTCTAATTCAAGTTGTATTTTAAATTGATTTTTGTTATTTTTACGGTTTAAGCTTTGATATATTAAGTGTTATATAATAGTTGTATATTAGGTTTGATTTATTTGGCCTGGTATTAATTTTAGTTGTGCTACATATATGAAAAGTGAGGCTTCTAGTGATTTATTTTAAAATGAACAGAACAAATACTCCTAAAAAATTTAATAAACTCATTCACGTGAAAAAATGAGGAATAGAAAATAATGTTGTGGTTTTGTGTGATTTTACTGAATAATCTAGAGACATTCAACACTAGAAATTTTCCTGAATTTAATCAACAAATTGGAATATATATATATTTATTTATTTATCTGTATATATATATATATATATATATATATATATATATATATATATATATATATATATATATATATATATATATATATATATATATATATATACATGAATATATATATATATATATATATTTATTTATGTTTTTAGTGTTGACGCCGGCCCCTCTGCCGTCCCAAACCGTCTGAGACAGTACGAAGATGGCAGGAATATACCTTTATATTACCAGTTATCTTCCCCTCGTTGCCTTACCTCCACGCAGGCAAAACGTTGTAGGTAAACACCTAAGAAAACACCAAGAAACAAATGCAGCGAGCGCTACATTACCACGACAAAAAATCGATGGGTCATTGTTAATTACATCGCTAACGAAATAACGGGTTAGGCAAACAAATCTCGGAGTTTTATTGGCCCGTGACTTGAACTGGGTCTCTCGGAATCTTTTGGCATCATGCAAGTTCACAGGCAGCCGTTCCTTCATTAGGTTTCCGCCTTGCGTTTAGTCCGGGTCGTATTTTGAGTGGGGCCGGGCGTGCAAGCAGGCCAGCCGTCCACAGTTGACATTTAATCAATTTTTGATGATTTTCCTTTAGTACAGCAGACCACTAGGCCTCTGGAAATTCTTATGGAGGTGAGTATGGAGAGGTCGGAGAAGGTAGGGGGTACCAGAGGAGGTAGAAGGAGGAGGAGGAGGAAGAGGAGGAGGAGTGGAGGGGGTGGAGGAGGTGGAGGAGGAGGAGTGGAGGTCCCAGCGAGGACGCAGGACTGAGCAGATGCGTGACGTTGAAGCGGGGGCTCGCTGACTCCCGAGGCTAAGATGCTACACTCACACACCTTATAACACTAGATACACTCGCTAAAATTACCTGCTGGAGTCCAGTGTGGGCAGCCCGGAGGAGGACCGCTTGTAATAACACCGCCGGCAGCGTGCCACCCATAATTTCGTTGATTCCCGAGATGTGTGTTTGTGTGGCGCTCGACGCGTCGCGCCCTCTCGGCCCATATCCAAGATGGCGGCGCGGCCCGTATTGGCTGGCTTCACCGCCTAGTTCTGCGATTGGTCCACAGATGGCGATAGTGTTTTGAGTGTAGTCGCGCTCTCCCTCCCGGCCTTATCGCGCTAATAATGAAGGTCCGACCAAGGCGAGCGCTTATTGGTTCTCCGGGCTCCCTTACCTACTGATTGGGCAGACTTGTTTACCGCTCGGGGTTCTCGTGCCTGGTGTCTAATTCAGAAAAGGATTCATTTGCCATCACAGGTAGTCGAGGCTGGTGTGTACACAGTTGTTACTAAGTAGTTACCACTGGGAAGAATTATGTGAACAATGAATTCAAATCTAAATTCAAATCCAAATTATGTGGACCCTCTTCTGCCCAAGTATCAGGCAGATTCGGCGGCTAACCTGATAAACTACAACGCACCTAGCAGAAGTCTCTATCCATACGTGACTGTCGCCTCACATCAGCTGTCCTCGAACACCACCAGCATGTCGCCCTTCAGCGTGATGACAGCCACCACTGACGGGGACAAGCAGTGTCGCTACTCACAGACTGGGGCCACGGATATGTCCCAGTATGGCTTCAGTCTGCAGAATTGTGCCACTACCAGCAATATGGCCCAGTACCTCCACCAGAACAACGTCGCCAGCCAACTCAACTCCTGTAGTCAGCCAACTCCGACGCCTCATATTCCTGATATCCCACGGTACCCATGGATGTCTATCACAGGTAAGGTCCCTGAGTTGTCTTGCATGCTGTAGACCTCGTAATGTCCCTCGTAGATCAGCATCTTACTGAGCACGTATCTTCCCCAACTTATGTAGATCCCTCCTGTCCCAATCCTTAAGCTTGTTGCCTTCGTCAGGAGGGGGCCATCCTCTCATCCTGCAAGATACAATCCTTAATCAAGTGCTTTCGTAAACGAGTTGTGTCACAGTGTTGTTCTGCTCAGTGTGTGTTAGCTTGCCTCCTTCTGAAAGTCTATTCTCAAGATTTTACAAGCTTCTGTGTGCAAATCATATGGCAGAGCAATATGTGTGTGTGTCCTTTTAAAAAAAAGAAAGATACAAATAACTGTCACAGAAAATATCAAAATAAATATCACAGAGTGAACATAAAAGGAAAAAAGAAAGTGTTTTGCGATGTTGTTGCTATGAAATCTCACTGTGCATGCAGTCCTTGCAGGTGTTGTGTTGCATGACATTCGTTCAGGAGGGCTGGAGTGGTGTTGCACGTTCCCTTAATGGTCTTTGTCTGATCCCTTTGGTGCACAAGTTTTCCTTCCACCTCCCTCCTTGCCACGTCCCTTAAACGGTGTTTTATAACGTTGGTTTATGTATACGAGCATGTTGGTTTATCCCTAGATATAAAGAAATCAAATCCTTCCCAGGTGGGTCATACCTGCAGCAACAGAACATTTTGGCACTGTCCACTGCAACCTTTACTGCACGTCCCTTTGGGAGCAAAACGGTGTAAGAATTCTTGAAATTTCATTTATCTAATACGTTCTTCAGTGTCATCTCTCCTTCCCTTCTATGAGTGATTTTAAAGGTATACAGCGAGAGACAAGCACAAATAAACCCATGTCCGGTGTAGGGGGTCAACTAAACCCATCCATTTATTAAGTGTAAAACGAGTTGTGATCGGTCATAAACCCTCGGTGACCGGGGCGGGAGAGTGAGGCAGGCCAGGAAGCACCTCCACTCACCTATAAACCTCCAGCTGACCAGCTCGGCCGCTGCCTAGACACATGACACGCTCAGCAAGTGAACACATATATTCTACCCTCTATCCCTCTCTTTGAGCCCCTTCTCAGCAAGAGAATAACGTCATAATTGATGGCAAGGTGAGAACAGTGCTATCCAGGGAGAGTG
>NW_025573261.1:20000-23310 GCF_020424385.1 Procambarus clarkii
ATTGTTGTAGATTTCATTAAATCAGTAATTAATTTGCATGTTGCCTTTTTACTTTAGGAAACTATAAAAAGTTTTTTCTCATATATAAGTTAATAATATATGTGTGCTTATACATAATAAGCCTAGGGAAGGTTAGGTAAGGTCTTTTATGTTTATCTAGGAAGTGTTTACTGTACAGGCAATAAGTGAATAAAGTATGCCATTAAGTCATGCTTTTCCCATCAAGAGTTATTAATCCAACACTGACTTACGTAGATTTCATTAAGTCAGTAATTGACATTGTTGTGGACCCGACGTCTCTTTGTTTTGATGATGGTTTTTGATGATGATGTTTCACATCACCATATTTGATGATGATGAAATCTAATAATCAGCCAGATATTTACTTTTTATTGATATGAATCGACACCAGTAAGCCTTTGTTTTGATGGTGATTTTGATGAAACCAGTCACCCAGTATTTGTGCTGATACGAATTTATAATACCAGCATCATAAAACCACTTTTCTGCACACCGTTCCTCAAGACAGCTTATAACAATGTATATTGCGACCTCACTGTATAATAAATACACCAAATGATCTCATTAAGGCGTCTTATGATACAGAGACAGCTGTTTTTAATTTGTATTGTCAAACTAATTAGCGAACATACATTTCATTGTAAAGCTGATGATGAACAGAGGTTTCGTTTATAATGATTAGCATAAGTTTCAGCGTATAGCTAATAAAATGTGAATCGAAATCTTTATTTGTGACAACTTATACAACTCGTTACAATTATGACTGGACTAGACATGTGTACAGCAATTTATATCAAACATGCGACAATAATTGAATAGCATTTAGCTCACGACTTGAATGGTGATTTATAATGTTAAATCACCGTGTAGTTTACTATTAGGACGAAGAGACAGATATTGGCAAACGTAAATCATAAAATTAAGATTATGAGAAGACAATTTGAAGGGGAAGTAATAATGATGAACAGAGGTTTTGTTTAATGGCTAATGATGAGCAGAGGAATCTGTTGTAAATCAAATGAACGAACAGACATTTCGGAATGCTGATGTACTTTTTAATGGAAGCCAAAGCATTACAGTGATATGCTAGTAAACTAGTATGTTGTGCTAGTACACTTGTATTTCGAGATTCCAGTATGATGGGTATACAAATTCACGTCACGATACCTCAACAAAAGGTCTACGAGCGGTCATTTTGGAGAATCATATATTTCATATTGAATCAGTTTATTTTAAACGAAGTATGAACTAGTTGTTCTTCAATTATGGTTATAAATAATACTTATAACCATAAAGCTGTAAATGTATTGACAATAGTTTATCTCATATATAAATTGATATTATTATTTATCAGAATTCTATGTAAAGGTAGGTATAGGGTAGGTTAGGTTAAGTTAGATGTTTAGACTCTGTAGTAAATTATAAGCATTTCAAGTACGTGGGTAGAGCATTTAAAGAGTTGTGGTTCGAAATGAGGTATTCATAAAAACATTGTTCAAGTTATTATTAAAAATCATCAGCTATGGGTTGTGTGAAAACTGCTTTTCAATCCTAAACAGGGGGTTTGGCGGCTGGATTAACAAGCATTTGGCCATTGTTGATGACCACGAGCAGCATTTTAACGCCCATGTGCTGTGAAACTAGTTTCGGACACCTTAAAAACTTAATGAACCAGCGCTTCGAGATTTTCCCGGTAAAAGTTTTCTCGAACCCTGATACATCTCGAGGTCCGTGCACAAGCTTAATTAAGGGACCTTGTCGAGAGAGAATGGGGAAGGGAGGGGGAGGATCTGAGAGTGAGTTAAAGGAGACATTGGTGACAGGCAGGAGGGAGAGACGGAAGGCATGTGACACAGAACTGCGTCTGGTTCAGTTGTTCAGTAGCACCTCACGAATGATGTCTTGGAAAAGTCAGTAACGGTAATCCTCTAGGTATCCTCGAAGAGGAATTTGACAGAGAAGTATGGCCTCTGTTTACATGGGAACGGGTTTTATTGGTGAAATATATATAGGAGATTTTTTTGTAGATTTGTGGAGGGTTTTTAACTGAATAAGGCCTTTAATCCTCTGGAATTTATTTCTCTACTGGATATCTATAAAGATAAATTGTCTATAATCACTTACTGATTTAAGTTTATTTAATCGTAAGCGTTATTTTAATTAATTTATAGTTATGGTCCGTTATATTATTGATATTTTAATTCAGTAATGACCACTTAATTAAATGTCTTAATAGGTCATCAAGACTTTAATGACCTACAACATGTAATTAGAAAATAAGTAATTTAAGGGTCAGAATAAAGACTATAATCGTCAAGATATTCTATGATTTAATACTCTTTAAATGTGCAAAAGAATTAAACACTTTATGAACAGTCTATTTTCGAATTCCAGTAGCGTGTTGGTTTACTAGGATATATTGTGTTCATGGTAGTATGTTAAGGATTTACATGTTCACTGTCTTAGTGTATTACTTTGTTCTGCAACAACATGTGATCTTGTGGTGAGGAACCTAGACCCTCCTCCCTTCCCCCCCCCCCACACACATACAATACACACACACCACACACACACACACACACACCACACACACACACACACACACAACACACCACACAAACACACACACACACACACACACACACCCACACAAACACACACACACACACACACACACACACACACACCACACACACACACACACACACACACACACACAAACACACACACACACACACACACACACACACACACACACACACACACACACACACACACACACACGCACACACCACACACACACATTTTGCTGCTCTGCAAACTGGCACTTTCAGATGCATTTAAACCTTCATATATACTCACAGTGTTTAGAAGTAATGTTTACGCAAGTCTGTGAAATATATGAGAGCGGTATATATGTTCAGGAGTTTCTTTATACCTCTGTGGCGAGGGTCAGTGAAGGTTTGGGGGCTGGAATCGAACCAGCATTCAGCGTGAAGTAATGACTCCTTCAGTTGCTTACTGCACCTTGTGATTTGCAGCCTGAAATGTGTACTCACCTATTTGTACTTACCTATTTGTGCTTGCGGGGGTTGAGCTTTGGCTCTTTGGTCCCGCCTCTCAACTGTCAATCAACTGGTGTACAGATTCCTGAGCCTACTGGGCTCTACTACTCTACTACTACTGCTCTACTACTGTGTGGTGTGTGTGTGTGTGTGTGTGTGTGTGTGTGTGTGTGTGTGTGTGTGTGTGTATGTGCGTGTGTATTTTACTATGTGAGGAGGTGTGT